>PVKV010032166.1:0-20149 GCA_004027835.1 Alouatta palliata
TTGCTCTTCTTGAGGAATATCTTTGTGGTGTTCTCTGTATTTCCTGGACTTGAATATTGGCCTGCCTTGCTAGGTTGGGGAAGTTTTCCTGGATAATATCCTGAAGAGTATTTTCCAGCTTGGATTCATTCTCTCCATCACATTCAGGTACACCTATCAAACGTAGATTAGGTCTTTTCACATAGTCCCATATTTCTTGAAGACTTTGTTTCTTCCTTTTTACCGTTTTTTCTCTAATCTTGCTTTCTTGTTTTATTTCATTGAGTTGATCTTTGACCTCTGATATCCTTTGTTCTGCTTGATCAATTCGGCTGTTGAAACTTGTCTATGCTTCGCGAAGTTCTCGTGTTGTGTTTTTCAGCTCCATCAAGTCACTTATATTCCTCTCTAAGTTGTTTATTCTCATTAGCATTTCGTCAAATCTTTTTTCAAGGTTATTACTTTCTTTGCATTGGGTTAGTACATGTTCTTTTAGCTCAGAGAAGTTTCTTATTACCCACCATCTGAAGCCTGATTCTGTCAATTCATCACACTCATTCTCCATCCAGCCTTGTTCCCTTGCTGGTGAGGAGTTGTGATCCCTTGTAGGAGGAGAGGCGTTCTTGTTTTGGGTGTTTTCATCCTTTTTGCACTGGTTTCTTCTCATCTTTGTGGATTTATCCACCTGGCATCTTTGTAGTTGTTGACTTTCAGATTGGGTCTCTGAGTGGACATCCAGTTTGTTGATAATGAAGTTATTTCTTTCTGTTTCTTAGTTTTCCTTCTAACAGTATGGCCCCTCTGCTGTAGGACTGCTGTGGTCCACTCCAGGCCCTGCTTGCCTGGGGATCACCTGCAGCAGCTGCAGGACAGTAAGGGTTGCTGCCAGTTTCTTCTTCTGCTATCTTTGTCCCAGAAGGATACCTGCCAGATGTCAGTCTGAGCTATCCTTTATGAGGTGACTCTTTGGATATACGGGGGTCAGGGAGCTGCTTGAAGAGACAGTCTGTCCTTTATAGGAGCTCAAGTGCTGAGCTGTGAGCTCCATTGTTCATTCATAGCTGCTGGGCAGGTATGTTTAAGTCTGCTGCAGCAGATCTCATAAACCCCTTTTTCTCCCCATGTGCTCTGTCCCGGAGAATTATGAGTTTCTGTGTTATTTATGAGTTTCTGTTGTGCTGTTGCCTTTTTTCAGGGCTGCCCTGCCCAGCGAGGAGGCAACCTAGTCACTGTCTGCCTGCAGAGGCTTTGCTCAGCTGCTGTCAGATCTGCCTAGCTGCTGTGTGAACTTCCCTGCAATCCTGTTTATACGGGTGTAGTTAGAACTGCCTCAGCAATGGCAGCCCACCTCTATAGTGGCTGACTCTCTCTGTAATGGCAGTCTGCCTCAGCAATGGCTGGTTTCCTTGGCAATGGCAAACTACCTCCATAGTGGTGGAGTGCCTCGGTAATGGCTGACACCCCTCCCCCACAGAGCTGGACCGTCCCGGGTTCAGCTGTGCTTGCTATGAAACTCTCAATCCAGAGCCTTTCTGATTGCTATTTTTTTTGTGGGGTGGGACCAGCCGAGCCTGATCACCTGGCTCCATGCCTCATAGCCTTTTTTTTAGTTCAGCAGTCAACTGTCTCCCAGGTGTTCCAGTTGCCTGTTGAAAAGGCACCAGGATCTGTGTGATTTCCCATGCAGTGACCCACTGTGCCAGCTGAAACAGCGGCCCTGAGATTCGTAGTGCTTTTTTGCCTGGGAATCCTTTGGCCTGGCTCCCTGTTTCAGTCCCCTTTTTAATCAGATGAATGGGTGACTGTGCCTTCCCCGGAGCTCCAATCGCCAGCTAAAACGGCTCCCAGACCTGTGTATTTTGTACGGAGAACCGCCATGCCGGGGCACTGGCGAAACAGCTGCGCCAGCCAAAACAGCTGCGCCGGCCAAACCAGCTGCACTGGGGACCCATGGGGCTCTTCCGCCTGGGAATCTCCTGGTCTGTGGACAATAAAAATCCATCTGGTAATGCAGCATCCACTCACCATCCATGCTTTCACTGGGAGCTGCTATCCTGAGCTGCTCCTAATCGGCTATCTTGGATCCCTCCCCTTGAGCTCTTTATTGTATTATAATTACCTGCTTTTTCTCTTTTATAGTTTTTTTTTTTTGGCTTGAAATCTAGTTTGTCTGAGTTAGCTACTCATCCTTCTTTTGTTTCATTTGCATGGAATATCAGTTTTCAGCTCTTTATTATCAGTCTGTGTGTATCTTTATAGGTGAAATGTGTTGAAGGCAACAGATTTTTGGGTCTTGCTTTTTTATCAAGGCCGCCACTCTGTATCTTTTGACTGCACATTTTCATCCATTTTCATCTAATGCCATTATTAAATAAAGGCTTCAGCCTGCTATTTTGTTATTTGTTTACATTTTTTGTGGTATTCTTTCTTCCTTCCTTTATATCTTTTTGTGAATATGATTTTCTTCAATGATATGTTTTAATTTCTAACTTTTTCTTTTTTCTGTATGTGTGACAGTGGTAGTTGTGTTTGATTTGAGGTTACCCTGAGGTTTTAAAATAACATATTGTAACCCATTTTTAAAAATCTGATGAATAAGTGACACTGATTTAAGAAACAAATAAAATGACAAGCAGGCAAAAAATAATAAAAACTTTACACTTTGGTCAAGCACAGTGGTTTACACATGTAATTCCAGCACTTTCGGAGGTCGAGGCGGGCAGATTGCTTGAGGTCAGGGTTTGAGACCAGCCTGGCCAATATGGTGAAACCCTGTCTCTACTAATGCAAAACTTAGCCAAGTGTGGTGCCACACACCTGTAATCTCAGCTAGTAGGGAGGTGAAGGCATGAGAATTGCTTTAACCTGGGAGGCACAGGTTTCAGTGAGCCAGGATCACTCCATTGCACTCTAGCTTGGGCAACAGAGTGAGATGGCCTCAAAAAATAAAAACAAAAACTAAAAAACTCTATACTTTAACATAATTCCCCCACTATTTATCTATTTGTTACTATTATTATCTTGTTCTACTGTCTATGTCTTAAAAACTTGTAGTCATTATTTTTGATCAATTTATCTTTTAATCTTTCTACTCAAGTTATCAGTAATTTACATACCACATTTTCAGTGTTATAATTTTCTGTGTTTGTCTGTGTACTTACTATTACCAAAGTGTTTTGCACCTCCAAATACTTTCTTATTGCTCATAAATATTCTTTTATTTCAGATTGAGAAAATCCCTTTACCATTTCTTATAGCACAGATCTGGTGTTGATGACATCCACTAGTTTTCATTTGTCTGATAAAGTCTTTATTTCTCCTTCATGTTTGAAGGATATTTTTGCTGAATATATTATTCTATGATAAAATTTATTTCACTCAGCACCATATATATGTCATGCTACTCTCTCTTTCCCTGTACGGTTTTTATTGAGAAGTCTGCTGCCAGGCATATGAGAGTTCCTTTGCATGTTATTTGTTCCTTTTCTCGTGCATCTTTTAGGTTACTTTCTTTATCTTTATCTTTGGAAGTTTGATTATTGAATACCTTGGGGTAGTCTTATTTGGGTTAAACATACTTGATGCTCTCAAACCCTCCTGTACTTGAATATTTATAACTTTCTCTAGATTTGGGAAGTTCTTTGTTATCATTCCTCTGAAAAAACTTTCTACCCGACACGCTCTCTACCTCACCAGGTCAATAAGGCCAAAACTTTAAGGCCAATAACTCTTAGATTTGCCCTATTGAGACTATTTTCTAGATCTTGTAGGCATCCTTCATTCTTTCTTAGTCTTTCTTCCTTTTGTTTCCTCTGACTGTGTATTTTCAAATAGCCTGTATACAAGTTCACTAATTCTTCTGCTTGATCAATTCTGCAGGTAAGAGACTCTTGATGCATTCTTCAATATGTCAATTAAATTTTTCGTTTCAAAAATGTAATGTCTGCATAATTTTTTATTGTTATGCTTTAAGTTCTGTGGTACATGTGCAGAATGTGCAGGTTTGTTACATAGATACCCGTGCCATGGTGGTTTGCTGCATCCATCCCCCATTGACATCTACATTAAGTATTTCTCCTAACGCTATCCCTCCCCAATCTCCCCAACCCTGCTATCCCTCCCGTTGTCCCTCATCCCCCAAGAGGCACAGTGTCTGATGTTCCGGTCTCCGTGACCATGTATTCTCATTAAAAATTAATTAAATCTCTTTGTGAATTTGTCTGACAGTATTCTGAATTGTTTTTGTGTTATCCTGAATTTCATTGAGCTTTCTTAAAACAGCTATTTTGAATTCCTCATCAGAAAGGTCATATATCTCGGTCACTCTGGAATTTGTCACGGGTGGCTTAGTTACTTCATTTGGTAAGTGCATATTTACCTGTATGTTCTTGATGCACATGGGTGTTCATCAGTGTCAGGGCATTGAATAGTTACGTATTTGTTTTAGGCTTTGCCATGTGGGTTTGCTTGTATCTATCATTCTTAGGAAGGTTTTCTAAGAATTCAAAGAGAATTGAGTGTTGTTGATCTAAGATTTTGGTCAGTGCATCCATATATGCTTTGGGAGCCCCAAAGCATATATGTACCCCAAGCCCAGTACTGCTGTGACTCTTGCAAATTTGTAGAGATACTACTATGGTGGCCTTGGATCAGATCCAGATGAGTTACCTGGATTACCTGGATTACCCAGCAGAGATTCTAATTTTCTTCCCATACTTTCCCCCAAACAGAATCTGTTTCTGAGCTGAGCCATCTGAGGCTGAGTGTGTGGTAAGACAGTTACCCCTGTGGGCATCAGCACTGGGACTGTGCTGTGTCAGACCCAAAGCCAGCCTGGCATTGAATCTTACCCAAGATCCACAATGATGACTTTCTGGCTATTGCTGATGTTCACTCAAAGCTCAAGGGCTCTTCAGTCAGTACGTGGTGAATCCAGCCAGGCTTATGTGCTACCCGTCAGGGTGATGAGCTCCCTTCTGACCCAGAGCTGGTTCTAGAATGCCTTCTAAGAGCCACTGCCGAGAGTCAGAAACCTTAGAAATTGGCATGGTGCTCTATCCTGTTGCTTCTGAGCTGGCACTCAAGTAAGACAAACTCCTTCCCACTCTTCTCTCTCCTTTCCTGTGCAGACAGATTTTATCCCCATTACTACCATTGCCCCAGGCCACAGTAGTTACTGCCTGACTACCTTCCATGTTCACGCAAGGGCCAAGCACTCTTTTTTCAGCTTGTGGTGAATGCTGTCAGGCCTAGATCTCTGCCTTCAAGGCAGCAGACTTTCCTCTAGCTCAGGGTGGGTCTATAAATGTCATTCTGCAACCAAGGCCTTGAATTCGGGGCCCCAGGAGCCAAATGTGCTCTCCCCCAGCTGTGGCTAAGCTGGTACCCAAGCTACAACACAATGTCTCCTTTACTCTTTCCTCTCCTTACCTCAAGCAAGAGACTCTTCTCATTGTTGCAACAGCTGGGAATGTGCTGAGTCACACCTGATGCCAGCACATCCCTGGGTCTCACCCACATCCTGCAGTGAGAACTGCCTGGGTACCACCAATATTTATTTGTGGTCCAAGGACTCTTTATTGAGCAGGTGATGAATCCTTCTAGGGCAGAATCCTTTCCTTCAAGGCAGCATGTTCCCTTCTAGCCCAGGTTGTGTCTAGAAATATTAACTGGGATTGAAGGCCTAGAATAGGGACCTTAGGACTCTGTCTGTTTCCTGACTCTACTGCAACTGAGCTGATACCCAAGTTGCAAGACAAATTTCTTCTTACTCTGTCTTCTCCTCTCCTCTAGCAGAAATAAAGAGTCTCTTCTGGAGCTGTGGGCTGTGCTGCCTGAGATTGGTGGGGTGGTTATGAAGCACTCTTTTTTCTGCTCCAGCTGGTATCTCATTTGGTTGTAGGTAGCCCAAGTTCATTGGTGCCAGTCCCAGCTCAGCACCAGAACTTTCTGAGCAATTACAGTCCTCTGTCCTGTCCTAGACTGACTGCCAAGTTATTTTGCATTCCAGATTGCTCTAGCCCATGGTGGTGGGGCTAGCTGGAACTCAGGTTCCCATTGCTGGGATGGGTGATTCCCCTCTATCTAGGACAAGTCTAAATGCTTCCTCCGTGGGCTATATCTGAATTCTGCCCCATGCTGCCTTTTGCTGTGACAGGACAGCACTAAGTTACAAGGCAAAGTCTCACAATCACTGTGCTCTTTCTCCTGCAAGCACACAGCTTCCGGTCCACACTCTGTGGCCACTGCCAGGGAATGATGGAGGAATTCAAGACTGTCTTTCCTACCTTTTTCAGTTCCTCCTTCCTTGATATGATGTTAAAACCAGGTTCTGTGATTGCCTACTGATTTTTGGTTCTATGAATGTGCTTTCTTGTGTGAATAGTTGTTTAATTTGGTGTCCTTGAGGGTGGGGGATATCCACTACAGGCTTCTATTTGGCAATCTTTCTCTGTCTCTCTTGTGTTTGTGTGTGTGTGTGTGTGTGTGTGTGTGTGTGTATCTCCCTATCTCTATCTATCTATCTATCTATCTATCTATCTATCTATCTATCTATCTATCTGTCTCTATCATCTATCTATCTATCTATCTATCTATCTATCTATCTATCTATCTATCTATCTATCTACCTATCTATCATCTGTCTCTATCTATCTATCTATCTATCTATCTATCTATCTATCTATCTATCTATCTATCTATCTTTCCTAGTAGAAATATAGCTAAGTAGAAAGGAGTGATCACTTTCCCCTTACCATTCCCGTGGAATACTCTTCCTTGGAGATACTAACTGCACTTGCCCTCCGTCAAGCAATCCACGGAACACCATAAGCAAAAAACACTTACAGCATCCCTAAAGCTTTGTAATCTCAATGACATTGAAAGCACAGCAGACACAAACACAAGGCAAGTTAAAAGATTGGTGGGTAACCTGATTTATTTGAAAAATCTCTGTTACAACATTACAGAAGAAAGTGAATTTAAAACCAGATTCAATAAAAAAAAAATAGAAGATCTGAATAAAATGGTTGCCTTGTGATATACATTATAATTTCTGAAAAATCTGTTCTGCAAATAGATACCTGGGTTAGACAGTACTATAGTAAAATTATTTTAAATTACAAAAGAAACACTCTCAAGTAAAAATAGAAGCTTTTAAGATAGACTAATAGTTGGAGAACTTTATAATTTCTTATACTATTATTTTAATGCATGAAACTTCAAAGAGTCAACACAAAATGTTCTAAATGTGTAATACAGATGTAGAAAACCTAATTGAAATAAGGAATGCCATGTCTAATATAAAATGCATAAAACAGGTATACTTATTGAATTAGAATTCTTACACTGGAAGTGAAGAAATTCAACTCCATTGGCTTGAGCAAAACTGAATAATCTAAGAAATTCAGCTCTAAACTTGGTTCTAGAAATCACTAGAATCTATTATTCAAAAAAAGGCTTCAAGACCTGACTCGTCTAATTTTTCAGTTTTGTCTTTATGTTGGCATTATTTTCAACCAGTTTTTTTTTTTAATGTAATGACTGTGATGGCTAGTAAGAGTATAGAAACTACCTTCTGTTAAATGAATAACTTCAGTGAAAATACTTCATCTCAGTGAAACTGTAGATTAGAAAGTCATTGGCCTTGCCTGGCACTATGCTGCAACCTCAACCAATCACTGTGGTTGGTAGAATGCAGTTTTGAGGTCTGTAGTGGGTAACATTCTCACTTGTACAACTGGAATCTGAGATTTGGTGTTTATTTAAATTGCATGGATTGAAAGCAAGCTGAGAAGTCTTCCCAAATGGCAACTGGGAATTCTGTCACCGGAGAGTAGTTGAGATCGATGGTTGGAACATCTTACGGTGTTCTCCTGAGAAATATTTGGTCTAGTTTTGCCAACTTCTGAACCGTTTGTGGCAACTTGAATGACTACAGACACATCTAAATGTCTTCCAAGTGGTATACCTGGTCTTTGGTAATCCAAACCTTCCAATTTTTATACAAGCCTCTAATATTGTGTATTCACTATCTTTCTCTTTGGAATACCAAAAAATGTTATTTTCCCCTGACTGAACACTCTCTAATGCAATAGGCAAGAAAGAGACCTGTGCACTAGAATGTACACTAGACCTGTGCACTAGATGCAATCTTAGAGAAAATAAAAAGCAATGAGGATTGTTATATAAGTAGATAAAATAATTGTCATATAAATTGACAGTATTATTTACTTAGACTATTCAAAAAAAATATTTAAAAACTTTTAGAACCTATGATTACTACAGATATACAGACATACATACCCTCCAAAATCAATAGCTTTTCTACATGTCAACACTAATCAGTTGAAATTATAATAGCAAAAATAAAGCCAGCAACATATAAGTATTCAGCAATATATCTTATACAAATTTGATCATTTGCATCTCTGCTTAATGCCTATCAATGACTTTTATTGCTCTTGTTATAAGCACCAAAACACTTCATCTAAGAAGACTATAATGATGTCCGTATCTTCCTCTCCAGGGTCATTTTATTGAGTGATTTTTCTCATGTTGTCACTGTCTTGGTCAATGCCTGAAACATAAAAAAAAAAAAAAAAAAATCAGCAAATGCTTATTGAATTTTGATGAATCATCTACAAATTCTTACACAATAAAAATCTAAAATATGAAAATAATGGAGGCACATTTTACTGTGTTATATAAAAATTTCATATTAGAAAAATGTACAATCATACTGAATTATTTTAAACATTGAATTTAAATATAATCAGAATTTTAATGGATTTTGTTTTGTTATAACAAGACAAAATGATACTCCAGTTTTTCTGGAAATAAATAAATACATATATATGTAATCAAATACGAGAAAAAATTACAATAGTGACTTCTCCTAGCTATTCAAATATACCTGGAAGTTACGCTATTTAAACTAATGTGTTTCTGCTGCAAAATTAAGCAGACAGCACAATTAATGAAAAAAAAAAAAAAAGCCAAGAAACATACCTCTGTATAAATGTTTGAGTCTTAGAGGTTATTTGGTTATAAGAAAATGAATTCACATTATTAGATGAAATTAAAAGTCAGAATTTATTAGCCTGATAAAAGGATACTTGTGGCAGCAAAGGGCAAACACTGACCCCCAATAAGCGGCAAATGGCCTCAAAATCCACCAGGAGTATCCATAGCAGCTGCTTTCTATGACTCGCTTTCTCATCTTGTGAATTAAGGTCAATCACTACTTCTTTTTAGACATTTATTTTACATCTTTATTTTTCTCTGCAGGTCAACTTTTTCATGTATAAAATGTATCTCCAGCTCTATGATTTTTTCTGTCTAAAATTTGACTACAGTCTCTAAGAACTGATTCTTAAATTCCAAGACTGAGAATTAACTGGCCAGCATAGGCCAGGAGCGGAGTCCTCTGTGTATGTTTCTCTTGGCCAGGTGACAAGAAGGAAATTTCTGGGAATTTAATGAGCTGGAGACAGTGGTAGCTTAGAGGAAGTACTTGGAACATCTAGTGGAAGTAGAATCTCCAGTGATGAATAAAGATTATTAATGATTGGAGCTGGATGAATGTCTTAAACCTACTTGGAAATAAAATGTTAGTTTCTGGTCTAACATTTCAAAGGTAAATATATTTCAGTTAGATTAAATAAATTAAAAATTCTAAGAATAGGATAAAATATAATTATTTCAATCTTGTTTTTATATTTAAGGGGAGATTTCCAATTATGTGGCAAGCAAAAGGATGATATTTTTACTAGTAAACAGCATTTACAAATTTATAAGACAAGATTTGAGGCAGATAAGAGAAAAAAAGAAATAATATATTTAAAATTGCAAAGAACGTAGATGGTAAATAATCTCATGGACAATGTCTTCTTACACTATTGATTTTGAACACTAAGATTATCTGATGTTAAGATGCCATTATCAAAAATAATCAAGGATTAACAATCACAACCCCAAGAATAACAAATAATAATACCTAGTTTTGGCAAAAATATAAAAAGTAAGAAATCAAACTTTATGGTTGAAACTGTTAATTGATACATTACAGGAGACACTTTGGGAATCTGGTTAGAAATCCACAAAAGCATGCATAAACTGAGAAAATAATTGTAATAAGAAATATTTATCCCAAGAACATAAGAAATTCAAGTGAAATGAACAATATTTTAAGTACAAGAAAAATGAATCTACATATTATTTTAATGTAAAATAGCAAAAAAAAAAAAAATCCAATGTCAAAGACAGGAAATTAATGAAGCCAAAGCACATCCCTCCAATGTAATGTGATAAAATATACGTGAAAGTAATCAGTTAAAAAAACTGAAAATACCCACTTAAGTATCAAAGTCCTGTCACAAATTAATATATTAAATATTATCAAAATATTATAAGTTATATGCAGTGAAACATAAATTTGGAAAGACATAAATTGAAAAGAAGTCTTGTCACAAAATAATACATTAAATATTATCAGAATATTATAAGTTCTATGCAGTCAAACATAAATTTAGAAAGGCATAAATTGAAGTGTTAACAGTTTGAGTTACTGATCATGAGTAACATTTTATTTTTGGCATTTTTAAATTTTTTTTTAACAAATATCTTAATTAATTTGTACTAAGTAGTACAAAACATTAACAGCAGAAACAGCTTTTGACACTAGATAGTGCTATTTTTGAATATCATCTTTAAAACTCATCGTTTATAGAACCTTAAGAAAACTACTTAGTGCATTCAGGTTTATGTTCTTTTCTGTAAAACTGGAATATTAATGTCTACTCATAACTATGGCGTGGATTATTGTATGGGATTGATAAACTAATGTACTGCTTATGATGCTAATAATATATCAGCTATTTAACCAATGCCATTATTATTTTTAAAATAGTATATACCTAAGTTAAAATAAAAATACATCTGAAGAATGGTACAAATAATCAAAAGTGCAAATAATGGTGCAAATAATGAAAAGCAAAGCACAAAACTTGTTTATAAGGAATGTATGTATTTTTCTGTATCAAAGATCTGCTTTGTGATGACGTCTGTTTCATAGAATAATGGTACAGAATAATATTGTACATTAATATACTGTAGTAACAAGTAACTCAGACATCATCGTTAAGTTAAACATAGCACAGTGTTGAATACATACACTCCCCTTATTGCAGTTCTGGTGATTCCAAGTCAGATGTGGTAAATAACTGCCAAACGTAATCATCGGCAAATTGAATTCATAATTGTATCAACTTAAATCTTTTCACTGCAGTGAGTAAAAAACTTTATTTTTTTAGGGCAGATTTAGGTTCACAGCAAAATTGAATGGAAAGTACAGGGAGTTTCTACATACCCTTTGTTTCACACATGCAAACTTCCCTCACTGTGGACCTCAGCACATGGTGGTACATTTGCTACAGTCTACGAAGCTACATTGACCCAAAGTCCATACTTAACACTAATCTCCTTTATTTAAATAATTATGAAAGTTTATAAAAATGAAGGTGATACCTCATTGGGAAAAGAATAAACTATATATGGAATACAAATAATTTAAAAACCTATTCCTAATCATTCATAATGCACTATTATTAGAAAACCTCATAAGCCCAGACCCCTTGAACCTCACTTCCATGAAATTTAACATGAGACACTTGTGCTAATTATTGTCATTATTATTAAGGTATCATAGAAGATAACACATGTCCAGTTTTCTTTATTTAAGATTACAAGAAAAAAAACTATTCCATAAATTAGAATTCATTAGAAAGTATGCACATATTGGGCTAGGCGTGGTGGCTCATGCCTGTAATCCAAGCACTTTGGAGGCCAAGGTGGGCAGATCACCTGAGGTCGGGAGTTCAAGACCAGCCTGACCAAATGGTGAAACCCCGTCTTTAAAAAAAAAAAAAGTATGCACATATTAAAGTTCACATGACATTCACAGTGGCTAGAATAACATCTGATACCTGGACTTCAATTCAATTCAAAGAATGTATACGTGCTTAGCACTATTCTAAGGACCTGAGCAGAGAGAGCAACTAACAGCACAGATAAATCTCCCTAACCTTACTGAACTTACATTCTAGAAATGAAGAGAGCTGGTACATGCAATGCAGCATGCAGGAAGGTGGTAAGTGCTGAGAAGATGAAGAAAGCAGGGAAGCTGGGTGTAGGTCCTGGGAGAGAGGTGTAGTTCTAAACAGATTGGTCAGGAGAGGCCCCACTGAAGGTGATGTTTGAGTGAAGACTTGAAGGAGAGGAGGGATTACATCTTGGGAATATTTTGGAGCACAGAAACCAAGTTAGAGAGACAGCCAGTAGCAATGCCTGAGATTTGTGAATTGAGTTAGCAAGTTTCACGGAAGGAAAACTTGGTCTGACAGACAATGAAGCTATCAATGCTTTGTAAAGACTATAAATACTTTGCCTTTTACTCAGTGAATCGTAAACCAGTGAGGAATGTGAGAAGAACAGTCACCTAATCTGATTTGAATATTAAAAATATTGCCATGATTTATGATGAATACTCTTGAAGTGGATGGTGTGGATAAAAACAGGCCAGTGTAGAAGCTACTGCAATAACCCAGATGAGGTTATGATGGTGCCTTGTGATGTTGTGAGAAGGATGGGGAGAGAATGGAACTAACAGAGAAAGTAGTATTTATGAAGCTGAGTTTACAAAAAGGAAATGATCAAAGGTGTCAAAAATACATACATTGTGAGAACTGGCCTTGCACTTAGCAGTGGCACTCAGAGATTACCTTACACAAACAGATCCAACAGAGTACAAGAAAAGGGTACACCCTTAAAGTAGATTTATGAGAGACAGAGAAGCACAGAATTGCACACAGAAAATCAGGAACGTTTACAATCATTTCAGCAGCAGTTGGGAAAACAGGAATGGTGAGGAAGCTAGAAGGAAGAGGAGCATCAAAGGAGATTATATTTCTGATATAACAGTATGATAGGAACTATCTCGTAGACAGGAGAAATTTCTGATGTTGGAGACAGAGTGATACATTGCCACAGTGATGTTCTTGAGCAGGAAAGCAGCAGGTCCCCCACTTACAGTTGCTCAGTGCATAGAGGTGCTAAGTCCAGGGGCAAGTGAGAGCTGTAATCTAGCTCATTGCTATTGCTGGCTGGCACTTGGAGGCTAGCAAAAAGCTGATTCTTGTCAAGAGGAGGAGAGACTTTTCTTTCCACAGTGCTATTGTATAGAGACCGAGGCCCTGATGAGCAGGCTTTGGTAACAGCGCAAGTGAAGGAGTTCGCCTTTGATATAGAAACAGAAGTGAAGATGATGTATAGATGTGAGGGCAGGTGACTGGGCTTTATTTCTCAGCAAATTTGGAAACAAGATCATTAACTAAAGGTGAGTATGCAGAGGAGAGGTTCCACTTTTCAAAGAACAGAAAAGTTACAGAATAGTTATCTAGGAGAGTAGGAAAGAGAAGGGAATCAAGAAATGAATTACCTTAAAGGTTAAAGAGGATTTAAAATGAGATCAGGTAGCATGGTTGTGTTTTCTTCAGTCACGTCACTGCTCAGCTTCAAGACCTGTTAGGAAAAAGTGCTATGTAGAGCTATGGCTTTGTCAAGTTGGGTGAGAAAATTGAAGAGTAGTGTACTTGAGAGTGTATAAGTGAGTCATTAAAACACCTTACTATGGAATGTATGCTTGGTTTTGATGGAAGAGAAAAAATATAGGGTTGTTGAGGGAAAGAGAAAATATTGTGGGATCAATATCTGCACTTCCCAGTGACATGAGAGCTTTTCAGAGTGGGGTTGACTGAGACAGTGAACTACAAGCAAGAAGTCAGGAAGTCGAGCTGTCAGAGTGTGCTGCATGAAATTGAGATGATGGAGGAGTGGCTGTTAAAGGTAGTAGCAGGGTCTAGGTCATGACTATCTGAGTGAGTTGGAGGAGTGTTTGGAGGAGTATGCAAGACAAGTTCACAGTAGTTCAGGAAATTGAGAAGCCAAAATGTGGTTAGGATGTTTGCTCCCTCTGAGAATTGAAACTATCAAAATTCTGACAGCAAAAGTGATAGGAGGCAGGAGCTAAAGATGCCACGAATTAAGGAGAGATCTGGAGGTCAGTAGCTGATGCAGTAATGAGGGATCCTGAGTGATACCATCTAATAACAAGGGATTAACATTTCTGCATTGAATGGAGAATAGATTGGTAGAAGCAATGAAGAGCAGGGAACAAAAACCCTAGCCTACTTCCAGGCTTAGTGATAAGAGAATGATAGAAAAATAAAATGAAATAAAACAGGCTCCAAATCCTCATCCACTAGGGAACACTGCGGGCAAAGCAAGAACTGTCCTCAGTGAACATCGGGGCACCCATTACAGCAAACTTGTGAAGGGCACTTTGAGTGAAAAGGTTGAAGAAAGAGGAATTTTCTGGTGATGAAACTTTATTTCAGCACAGTATACCAAATAGTGGCAACCTCCAGGGAATGAGGAAAGGCAGAGGCGAAGATAAAATTTTCCTATTTTTCTCTTTAATTAAATGTTTTCTTTTAGATAAAATGCTTTCTGCTTTAGTTTTTTAAACATACTGAATGTCTTTTGAATATCAATACAAACAAAAATATGAACGGAATAAATGAGTTTACCCAGAAAAACATTCCTGAGCAGTAGTGCCAATGATTTGTGATATTTTTTTGATTGTCCACTATGTGCAATTGAGACTGGATCTTGTGCAAAATCCCTTAAAATCTTTCTCATCACTCTACGTTCATTCTGTTTAATGCCTTTCCCTTTTGCTTTGGTAGTGATCATGATTGCTGTCTGCTATCTGCTGCCTTCCCGCTACCACCATTACTGTTGCATACTGTGTTGTGAAGAGGTTAGAAAATGGTAGTAAGTGGTAGTGCTGAGCTGACTTCAGCCAAGGACATAGGTAGTCTGTGGAAATAATGTCTTTTTAGCTCAGCTGAGAACTAACATTTATGAATTTCTTGCCCAGTAATCTAGCACAAGTTTTAATGCACCTTGATTAACGTATTTTAAATTTAGCCCTTTCACCAATATGTGTTATTATTCTGATATGTATCTAGTTACCAGTTTTACTCTATTTTTCTGTGTGCCCTGCTTAACACAACTGTTCAATCAGTGGTTTTGCTATAAATGGCATCGTAAATTTAACAGTTTCTGAATTATATGACTCATCTAACTTGGACATATTTAGGCAGCGTAAGTTTGAAAAACTATTATCCTATGAAATCATGGTTTTACATGTGCTCTAAATTATATTCATGAAGGTTGTTAGAAAATACGAAGAAGAACATTTAACAATTATTATTGGTAAATGTAGAAAAAGCTTTTGGGGGAAACTTTAGAGAGATCTTGAAAATATGTAGATACTTATTAGATTGTTTGGGATCTGTGGTATTCCAAGAGGTGGAGGAGCATATTTAATGATGAGATAAAAACATTGTGATATCCTTAGGGAAATCATTCTAAGAGAGAAAAAGACAATAAAAGATGAGGCAGAGATGCCAACACAGGCCAGAGTGGCATTCTTATATGTCAACAGGAAAAATGTATTTTAAATGTATTGGCGATTAGAAAGAAAGTAGGCCGGGTACGGTGGCTCACACCTGCAATCCCAACACTTTGGGAGGCTGAGGCCATTGGATCACTTGAGGTCAGAAGTTCAAGACCCGCCTGACCAACGTGGTGAAACACTATCTCTACTGAAAAATATAAGAATTAGCTGGATGCGGTGGCAGGCACCTGTAATCCCAGCTACTCAGGAGGCTAAGGCAGGAGAATCACTTGAACCTGGGAGACAGAGGTTGCAGTGATCAGAGATTATACCACTGCACTCCAGCCTGGTGACAAAGTTAGACTCCATCTCAAAACTAAATAAATAAATACATAAATAAATAACATAAAAAGTAAGGCAACAGAATAGTAATAACAAAGGATTAAAAAGTAAATAAAGGAAATAATGAAATTTGAAATTGGGAAATACCATTGGCCAAAAGTTTGGAAAATTAAATAAGAAAATAGTCAAACTTTTAGCCATCATCACCTCACTTTTCTGCAAATGCCTACTGTTCCTGTTTCAGTAAGTGGTACTAACTATAGACAGTTATTTGAGCCAGAAATTAGAACATTTTTTCTCAATTTTTTCTTTCCCCTATCATACACATCCATTCAGTCACTTAATTATCTATTGATTCATTGATTCAGTCAATAAATATGTGTTAGCCAACATTGTTCTTGATATAATGGTGAAAAGTCATTACATTACAGTGAATGCCAAATGTATCACATAAATATTTATAAAGCCTTCTCACTTCTTTCTATCCTGATGCCATTACCATTGTTGAAACTGTTGATTGGTCTCAACTGAACGAGTGTTATAAGCTGGTTTCCTGCAACAGCTCTTGCTTTTTGTTATTTTCCATTTTATCGCCATACCCCAAAGGCGAAATCTCTGAAGCTTTAGCTCAGCTTATGGAACCTTCTAATATCTAAGTGAGGGATCACATTTGGCCATGAAAAGGAATCTTCTTAAACTTGAGTAAATGAGTGCTTTATAAATATATACATATAATTGACTAAATCTTAAAATTAATGACATTACAAAAAATAAGGATAGCCATATTTACCAGTCTTTGATCTTCTAGAATCATAGAAGATGATAATACTTATATATTGAATAATACATTCACATTAAAATTGTATTAAAAATGTTGGGACCAACTGCTACCTTATACACAATAGCCATATTGAACCATATAGTCACTGAATCAAATAATATTTTATTAGACTAATTCCATTTTTCCTTTATTTTGATCTACCAATTCTTATATTCTGAAGTCTATAAAACACTGCCAGGTGATCTTTAATTCTGATATTATCCATTTCATATTACCTCTCTCCTTTTCCAGCAACAAGGCCATAATTTCGGAATGTTTCTTGAGATATTTACCGATCATTTAATGAGAGTGATAAAATTAGCACATGTTCCTATTCCATTAAGCAAGTGGTAAAAACCATTAAGAACCTAAGTTTGCTGGAATGATCAGCCTTGTTTATGATCTACGTGGCAGGCATGATGGAAGAACTGAGCAAAAATGCACATCCTCTAAAACACAGAAACTTTATGCCTCAAATGGGATATAATCAAGAAAAAAGTTGTATTAAGATTAGAGTCTCTGATGCATCACTGTTTGTAGTGAAAATAAAACGTGTGACAATCAGATTGTCTGTCCATAGCTAGGATTAGGGAAAAGTAAAATGTAAGGTGGCTGTGACACATATTCTCCACTAAGAGCTTTATACAAAGACTAGTGATCAGAAGAACGGTAAAGTTCTAAAGTATACTGTAATCATTAATTCTTATTCAATATGTATTTATTTAAAACTATGTAAATAATTTGTTAGCTGTAAACATTATCTGAGACATAATTGTGTGATTCTAATATATAATTTATTTAGCTGCAGAAAACTGAGATTCAAATAGCACTGCAAGTCTGCAAGATTTTATTGATTTTCTGATAAAGAACTTCCTAATCTGAAATAACAATGGAAATCATGTACTGCACATTATATTCCTGTATTATGTAAGTCATGGTCTAATAAATCAGTTTACTTTCAGTAATTACCTGGAAATAATTTCCTTATTCTTGATATTCGTTAGTCACCGAAAATGGCAAGGAAACCCTAAGTGCCTAATTTAGAAGATTTTTAAATGTTTATAGATTTTTAAGCATGATTAGAAAATGAGAACACTGCCTCCCCTTCAGAACGATCAATACAGAAACATATTAGAAACCAGAAAACTAGACTTTTCAAGGGCAGTGATTTAATACTTCTGCAAGTATGACTGAAACCACTACATTCTTACCTCTTCATTAGCAGATGTGAAACTATAATTACAGGTTACAAATTTAAAGACCATAATAAAATAGTAAATCTGTTTGTCAGCACATAGTTTGTCACCTTAATTAAGGTAACAATTGGTATTTTAAATTATTGCTTCAAGCTTTAGTTTATCAAATAAATCATACTCTGCATTTTATTGACTTTCAGAGAGTTGTGATGACTGTATTGGAATTTACATTAATGCAAAACTGGAATAGAATTAAAATATAACTCAAATTATTACAAACCTTAGAGGTTCATAGAGAAAATAAATTATGATCAGTATATTTATATTTTGTTCACTCAGATGGCATAAACACAACAATGTCCATAATTTGATATGTTGGTAAGCACAACAGTAAATCCTTAATATTTCATTTGGTTGTAAGAGTCTGTTAAACTATTTCTATAAAGGATACTAATTAGTAATATGATTTATTACTTCATATATATTTCAGATGTGTGTAATTTAGCATAAAAATGTTAAATATACCTTGATAATGTCATTGACTTTTTAAAATAAATTTCACTTTTTTCTAAAATCAGAAGTTTGAACTCATACAATATCTGGGAACAAAATATTTTCTGTATCACTACCAATATTTAGTCTTCTAGAAGGAAAAGAAAGACTAAATGTTTGCAGTGTTGTTGGTTGTTTGCAAATGTTGTTCCTGGTGTTGATCGTGCTGTTGTTCTTATTAGCAGCTGTTAGTGTTTCCCCCGAATTCCTACTGTAATCTCTTCCCTTCTCTAGGATGTAATGATGGTCACTGCTTCATTTTATTTTCGCTCTTGTCTTCACTGATTACTCCATTTATACCCGTAAGCATCACCACAGAATAGAACTTGATTTGAAACCTACCATCACCATCTACACTGTCAAGGCTGGCTCATACCATCCTGTCATTCGTACACTTTTAGAAAGCAGAGTTGCACTCAATGCCTCTGCCCCTAGGTTTGGTCTATTCTCTCATGTCATTTACATGTGTAGAATTGAACTATTCATTATTCACTTTACTGAAACTGCTCTCAAATCATCACCAATGTCCCATTAATTAACAAATCCAGTGTCTTCTTTCCTATTGTCACCTTATACTTTTTTTTTTTATAATTCATTATCTGATTGTTGATGTCTGTGAGTTTTATTAATTTTTCTCTTTTTGTTCTCTCTTATTCATTGTCTTAACAAGATTTTCTTGGTTCTGATACATAGTAACATAACTGTTTCCCAAGGTTTTATTTCTAGCATTCTCTCCATGGTCTCACTCTTCATTGCCATCTCAACTGTTTCCTTTCAGCAATCATCCTGATGTTGATGAAATGTGTCTTATCTTACCTGGGATGAGAGAACCTTAGTACTATGAGAATTTGGAATATAGATATCTCACGAGCACTTTCAAATGCAAGAATTTCTGAAATTTCTTATTAGCATTATCCTTATAAACATCTTTGCTCTATAAATGACTGAGTTTCCGCTATGTCTTTCTCATTTGTTTCAATTTTCTATTCCATTTCCAATGTCAAACTCTAGCAATTTTACATCCTTGATAATCACCTTTAAAGATAAAAACAAAATAACAGACAAGAGCATTTGGTACAAATTCTCAAAGAATAAAACCTTACTATTTCCAAGAACACTAATCATTGATTTATGTTCCATGGTTGATTATTTTGCACACACATGTACATTAACATACATTCTGTCAATTCACATATACTTCCTCATTCACGTACAACTGCCATGTATTTGCAAATACATTTTATGTGCACCACTGGGATGGAACCTCAGAGAAGGTGCTAGCCATTTTATTTATACTCACTTGCATACATTTGTCTCTGTTTCTTTTTTGATTGGTTGGTCAGTATCTGCTTGGTCTGTTAGATACTGCCGTTGCTCATAGAATTGAGATTTTTTGTGTCAGCCTCATCAGTTAGAATATATTTTTTAAATATATATAGTTTTTATTGCATTTTAGGTTTGGGGGTACATGTGAAGAACATGCAAGATTGTTACATAGGTACACACATGGCAGTGTGATTTACTGCCTTCCTCCCCATCATCTGTATCTGTTATTTCTCCCCATGCTATCCCTCCCCAACTCCCCACCCCCTGCTGTCCCTCCCCTTTGTCCCCCCGACAGACCCCAGTGTGAGATGCTCCCCTCCCTGTGTCCATGTGTTCTCATTGTTCAACACCCGTCTATGAGTGAGAATATGCGGTGTTTGGTTTTCTGTTCCTGTGTCAGTTTGCTGAGAATGA
>PVKV010032167.1:0-20147 GCA_004027835.1 Alouatta palliata
AAATAAATAAATAAATAAATGGAAAGTGTCGCCTCACAGCTCTGTCTTGAACCTTATCACCCACGCTGGTCCCATCTCAGTTCAGAGGACCCCAGAAGATTACATTTCTGGCATCTTAGGTCGTAATGGACACTAACGCAGCCACATGGCTGCCAAAGGCACAGACTACAGGCATTTCGTATTTTCTTTAGTGTCCTCTCTCAGGGAAACCTGAGGAGGCTTCTGGAAACAAGAGGGTCCTAAGATGTGCCTGAGAGACCCGTGTCTTCATCCCAGAGGCCTCCTTAGACATCAGCATTTGGGGAAAAAGCTGTGGACATTTGCTGCAGCCTCCCCAGCTGGTCAGCATTATTAAAGTGGGGCACATCTGTTCTTGACTGTTAGCAAAGAGAAGAGAAGAGGGTCAAGTGAGAGGAGAAAATCCCACCTAGTGATCCCACCTAGTGCCAAGAGCAAATTGCCTCTAAGTTGGTGTCATGGAGAAGTGCTTCATTAAGGGGCAGAGATTCCTCATTCAAATACACCTTCTTAGCCACTTCCCTCCTGCTGCCCTTCCCTTCCCCTCTCTCTTTTTAAAACTTCCCAGGTTCTAGCCAGTCTTGAGATTTATGACCTGTTTTGTTTTGTGAACACGCTAAGATCGCATTTGGATGATGAGGAGCTGAGAGGTCTGCAGATAGCCTGTTGGTTGGAAAAGAGGGTATAAAGTGTAATGAATGCAGTCTATTTCCCAGTTGCTCTTTCATGCATATACATAAAGTTACGCATGCCCCTGAGCGTGTGGCAAGCACATAGGGGCCTTTGAAGACACACAGCAATATGCTCAGAGACAGCACCACCCGGACCCATGCACAGCGAGGCATCACGTGGTTGCAAACACATGCAAAAGACCCACAGGCGTACGGGAGCATGTTCATGCACAAGCAGGCCCAACCAACATACAAAACTGGAAACAGATGCAAACCTGCTTGCAACATCAGACCCAGATGGGGCTATGCAACCCAGTATGCACCCCATACTGCTGCGGCCCCTCCAAAAAGTTGAAATGCAAGGTGCTGGAAGGATCCCTTTAACTCCCTCTTCAGTTTCCCTTGCAATACGAATGTCTTCCAAATTGCAACTCTGAGACCCACAAACCACACTCCATTCTGCTTTTTTTTTTTTTTAATTGACATGGAGTCTTGCTCAGTCACCAGGCTAGAGTGCACGATCTTGGCACACTACAACCTCCTACTCCTGGGTTGAAGTGATTCTTCTGCCTCAGCCTCCCAAGCAGCTGGGATTACAGGCACACGCAACCACGCCTGGCTAATTTTTGTACTTTTAGTAGAGACAGGGTTTCATCATCTTGGCCAGGATGGTCTCTATCTCCTGACCTCGTGATCCATCCGCCTCGGCCTCCCAAAGTGCTGGGATTACAGGAATGAGCCACCACACCTGGCCTCTGCTTTCTTTATAAGACCTCCAGGCCCATAGCAAAGCAGAAACCTTCAGAAACAAAATCTACCAAGTTGGAAGCACAGGCCTGGCCCAAGACACTTGGGACGCTGTCCTCTCTGTCTTCACAGTGGCTTGCAGTAAACTTCCTGGAGGAGAATTGGCATCGGAAGGGTGTTACTGGAGACCTTAGCACGAAAGTGAACGCAAAGATAGATGACCCAGGGACACGTGATGGATAAGGCTCTTGACAGCCAGGACATGGAATTACAGGGGGTCTCCTTGAGAGACAAAATTAAAAAAAACTAGCCCAGTAATCTTCCTTCCACCCTTTTCTCCAAGATCTAATTACAGATGTCTTGACATTCCTTCTGCGTAGAGTTTCCTTAAAAGATCTGCCAAGAAGAAACATTTGGAAACTGTGTTTTAGGTATAATCCGTCTGGGAGTGACTCCTGCTTGCTTTGTCGTTAGATGACAGAGCGTTTAATTACAGTGAGCACAATGTATACCACATTTGGAAAACTGGATTCTTGACCCAAATAATGTACCCCATACTGACAACGGCCTTTTGGCAAAACTTGCGTCTCTGATCTCACATTAATTACTACACAAATATACTTATTGTGGGTACCGGATTTATGGGATAGAGTCCTCTTGACACATGTTCACAATAAAAACACATTTTTTTCCCTTCCCCTGACCCTCAGGAAAAGAAAAAAGAAAGATTAACATTTTTCAAGATGCTGTTTTAATGACATGAAAACTGTCTGCTGAGTGTTCACTCGGCTTTTGTTCTTTTTCTCTTCTCCTTTTATTAAAAAGCCTTTCAAACCCAGCATTTCTGGTTTGTAATTGTTTTCTTTACTTTTGCTTTTACGCCGAGAGAGAGACAGATTAGATTAGATTAAAGACCGAGGGACACCTTGTGAACTACATTCCATCTACAGGCAATTTGGTTGATAGGGCTGATTGTGTGTGTGTGTGTGTGTGTGTGTGTGTGTGTGTGTGTGTTTCTTCTTGTGGCGTACTGGTGGTCTTTTTACAGATACAGGATTCTGGTTTTTGGAAATGCGTTTATTCCTTTAACCTTTTTCCCTTCAGAAGTCTGCAGCTTTGATTGTGGCCTGACTTTTAGGGGTCTGTGGAATTTTGGGGGGTAGTAAATCTTCTTATGAAGTATTCCCTTTTTGCATCTCGCCATTCTCAAAACTTTTTCAAAAAGCGGCAACACTGCCCTCACAAACGACAGATGAAAGAAATGGGTTCAAAGCCCCTCTCCCCTGGCCCCAGCGGGTTCCCAGATTGGTCTGATGATGTCACAGGGGTAACCACGGCAACAGGCCGTGACATCATGACAAAAGGAAGACTGACCTTGGCTTGGAATTCAAAGGAAAAGCAGCTCATAAACTTCTAAAGCAAGCAGGAGATAAATATCCTTAGTCATAAAAGAACAAACGAAGTTTGGGGTGGGGGAATGGGGGGAAAAAAGCAAAACTTTTTTTTTTAAATACAGTAAAATGTGTTGCCAAGTTTTTCAGGACGTGCTAGTGGCCATTTTGATGATGTGAACTACACTTTAAAATAGAAAGAGGAAAAATGAGTGTAGTGAACCAGGGTTGTGGACAATATTAGATAAAATCAGGTGAAATTTTCCCTAAACTGTAATTGGTAAAATGGGGAAGAGGGGACGAGCCAGGCCAAAGCAAAACAACAGGCAAATTCATTTCTGAGTGAGAGAAGGAACTAGATGCCAGGAGAAAGGGAGCAATCCAGGAATTGTACTTACTAAAAAGAGAATGTGCTTAAAGCAACGCGGTACTCCGGACGGGATCCTGGGCCAGAAAAATGGGTGAAATCTGAAGGTCTAGTGTTCAGTTAAGAGTAATGAACCAATGTTGGTTTCTCGATTTTTTTTTTTTATACGGAGTCTCGAAGTGTCGCCCAGGCTGGAGTGCAATGGTGTGATCTCAGCTCACTGTATCCTCTGCCTCCCGGTTTCAAACGATTCTCCTGCCTCAGCTGCCCAAGTAGCTGAGATTACAGGCGCCTGTCACTCCGCCAGGCTAATTTTTGTATTTCTAGTACAGA
The DNA here is from genome assembly GCA_004027835.1 of Alouatta palliata. Lineage (NCBI taxonomy): Eukaryota > Metazoa > Chordata > Mammalia > Primates > Atelidae > Alouatta > Alouatta palliata. The sequence continues at coordinate 3,528 of PVKV010032167.1, forward strand.
CAGGGTTTCACCATGTTAGTCAGGCTGGTCTCAAACCCCTGACCTCAGGTGAACAGCCTACCTCAGTGTCCCAAAGTGCTGGGCTTACAGGCGTGAGCCACCACGTCCAGCCCAATGTTGATTTCTTAGCTTAAAAGATTATATATATATATATTTTATTTTTTTTGAGACAGGATCTCACTCTGTTGCCCAGGCTGGAGTGCAGTGGCGTGATCTTGGCTCACCGTAGCCTTTGCCTCCTGGGTTCAAGCAATTCTCCTGCCTCAGCCTCCTGAGTAGCTGAGATCATAGGCACACGCCACCACACTTGGTTAATTTTTGTATTTTAGAGATGGGGTTTCGCAATGTTGGCCAGGCTGGTCTCGAACTCCTGACCTCAGATATCCTCCCACCTCAGCCTCCCAAAATGCTGGGATAACAGGAGTGAGCCACCACCACACCCAGCCAATTTTATTTTTTAAATTGTATTTATTTATTTATTTATTTATTTATTTTTATTGCCAGGGTCTCTCCACTTCCCAGGCTCAAGTGACTTTCCCATCCCAGCCTCTTGAGTAGCTGGAACTACAGGGGCACCCACCACTCTTGAATAATTTTTTTATTTCTCGTAGAGGTGGGATCTTGCTATGTTGCCCAGGTTGGTCTCAACTTCCTAAGCTCAAATGATCCTCCCACCTCAGTCTCCCAAAGTTTGGGGCTTACAGGCATGAGCCTCCATGTTTGGCCTGACTCCAGGAAACTTAAGGAGGTCCCTGGGTCATTCTAGAAGGTGTTCTTGTCCTCAGAGTCTTTCATGAATTTACTGGCTCAGTTTCACAAGAAAGCTGCTTTCTCTAGATGTCCTGAGGGTAGACTGACCACATAGCATGAGAAGCTTGTCTCCAGATGCCAGGAAGGGTGGTGAAATTGTACCAAACTGGGAATGGAGAACTCTGCTTTCACATGAACCTGCACGTGATATTGGGAAAGCCAGAACTTCATATTTTCTGGTCCACGAAACAGGGTCATTGGGCAACAGATAACAATGGTAAACAGACCTCATGTCAGGTGCAAGCTGAGGCCCTGTCTGAAATTTAAAAACAACAACAACAATTTGCCTTACTAATTTTTTAAAAACTTTAATTTTTCTAGTAACAGGGTCTCATTATGTTGCCCAGGCTGGCCTCAAACTCCTGGGTTCAAGTGATCATCCTGCCTCAGCCTCCCAAGTAGCTAGCTGTGATTATAAGCATGTACTACCCAGCCTGGCTCCTTAGGTGTAAATTTGGATTAACTGATGGAGACTGACTCGGGCCCTCTGTTGAGCCTGGGATCAATGAGGAGAAATGTGGTGATCCATTAGTAATGTCTGCCATGGATGTGGATTTGGAAAATGGATGCATGTGTTTGCTATTCCAAGCTCCTGCACACTTAGGCCTAGCTCTTCTGGGGCTAGCTAGTCTAGACAAATTCTTGTGTTTCTAGCAACATCTGTGTGGAATAGTAGACAGAACACAGTCCCTGGAGTCATCCAGCAATGGCTTTCAATCCTGGCTTTCTCCATGTACTTGTGATAAATGGCTCAGGGCATTTGGTATATGAAATGCAATGTGTGAAACTCTGTGCGTACCCACTGCCATCTGGGGGAGATAGACAAGTTAACAGGCAACAAAACCACCCTGTGCTGAGTGCTGCGATAACAGGAAGAGTGTTCTTGGGGTACTGAGTAGGGCGACCCGACTTACACCTGAGGGGCAGGCAAGGAAGACTTCCTGAGGGAAGTGGTATCTAAGCTGATTTGTTGTTGTTGTAGTTGTTGGACAGCCCCACTCTGTTGCCTAGGCTGGAGTGCAGTGGTGCAGTCTCAGCTCACTGCAACCTCCACCCTCTGAGTTCAAGCAATTCTCCTGCCTCAGCCTCCTGAGTAACTGGGATTACAGATACCTGCCACCACACCTGGCTAATTTTTGTATTTTTAGTAGAGATGGGGTTTCACCATGTTGGCCAGGCTAGTCTCAAACTCCTGGCGTCAAGTGATCCTCCAACCTCGGCCTCCCAAAGTGCTGGGATTACAAGCATGAGCCACCACACCTGGCCATCTAAGCTGACTCTGAAGGATGAGTTAAGCCTTATCCTGGAGAAGGGAGCAGGGTGAGATGAGAATGGAGTTTGGCTGTGCTTAGATCACGTAGGGCCTGAGAGCCTTGCTGTGAATTTGAGCTTAATTTCAAGGACCCATGGGGAGCCATTGAGGAATTTTATTAAAGATAGTTTTATTAACAAAACCTTTTTCTGGTTTAAGAGATAGATTTAGGTGAGGGAAAAGCTGAGGAGGCCCTTTTTAGAATCCAAGCAAGAAATGGTGACACTTATACTAGAAAATGGAGCACAGACAGGCAGACCACTGAGAGATGATGTTCAAGGGATTGAATGGATATGGGGTTACCCGGTACTGAGACCTCTGAACCTCAATTTCCTCATTTGTTTGAAGTCGTCGTGCGGCTTAAATGAGATGATGTGTGTACAGGGCTCAGCATGGTTCCTGGTACATTGTAGGGGCTCAATAAATGCTAACCATATACACTATGTCTTAAAAGTTCAGCAATTTAATTTTTATTTAACAAATTGTAAAACTGAGGCCCAGAGAAGGACAGTGAAATGACCAGCATCATTTTCCCTTCCTATTCTCTAGCCAGCTGGACCCCTGCAGGCTTCCTTTTGGTCAGAGGAAAATAAGGTCTCTGTACTGTGTTCAACTGTGTTTCTCAAAAATATATGTTCAGACCGGGGCTCAGTGACTCATACCTATAATCTCAGCACTTTGGGAGACCGAGGCAGGTAGATTAATTGAAGTCAGGAGTTTGAGACCAGCCTGGCCAACATGGTGAAATCCTGTCTCTACTAAAAATACAAAAATGAGCTGGGTATGGTGGCAGATGGCTGTAATCCCACTACTTGGGAGGCTGAGGCAGGAGAATCGTTTGAACCCTGGAGGTGGAGGTTGCAGTGAGCTGAGATTGTGCCATTACACTCCAGCTTGGGTGACAGGACAAGACTCTGTCTCAAAAAAACAAAAACAAAAACCAAAAAAGGAAAAGAAAATAAAGTTTAAGTCCTAACCTGTATACCTGTGAATGTCACCTTATTTGGAAATAGAGTATTTGCAGATGTAATTAAGGCAGATCATTAAGAGATGTTCAGGGGGCTGAATGGATGTGGGGGCACCCGTTACTTAGGTCTCTGAGCCTCAGTTTCCTCATTTGTTTGAAAGTCATTGTGAAGTTTAAATGAGATGATGTGTGAGCAAGTCTCAGCATGGTTCCTGGTATACCGTAGATGCTAAATAGGAGGATTAGGGTGGCTTCTAATGACTGTCATTCTTTGTTTTTTGTTTTTTTTAATTTATTCTTTTTTTTAGAGATGGGGGTTTCACCATGTTGGCCAGGCTAGTCTTGAACTCTTGACCTCAGGTGATCCACCCACCTCGACCTCCCAAAGAGCTGAGATTACAGGTGTGCCTGTTTTTTTGTTTTTTGTTTTGAGTGGGAGTCTCACTCTGTTACCCAGACTGGAGTGGAGTGGCATGATATCAGCTCACTGCAACCTCTGCCTCCCAGGTTCAAGCAATTCTCCTGCCTCTGCCTCCTGAGTAGCAGGGATTACAGGTGCACACCACCACGCCCAGCTAATTTTTGTATTTTTAATAGAGATGAAGTTTCACCACACTGGCCAGGCTGGTCTCGAACACCTGACCTCAAGTAATCCACCAGCCTTGACCTCCTAAAGTGCTGGGATTATAGGCATGAGCCACCACGTCCAGCACCAGCATTCTTATAATAAGAAAAGAGAAATGGACGCAGAGCTACACAGAGAGAACACCATGTGAAGATGGAGGCAGAGATTGGAGTCATTCTCATCCACAAAGGTGAAGAAGTCCAAGGATTGCCAGTAACCACCAGAACCCAGGAGGGAAGCAAGGAATAGATTCTCCCTGAGCCTCAAAATAGAAACCAACCCAGTGAACACCTTAATTTCTGACTTCTGAGCTCCAGAACCGCAAGAGGACTCATTTCTTTTGTTTTAAGTCACCCAATTTGTGATTTTCCTATACTTTATTATGACAACCCTAGGAGACAGACACAGTCCTCTAAGAAGGTGTCTCACTCTCAGATTTTATCAGCCTTCGTCACTGTGCTGGACCTAGGCTTTAGGAGGCGGTTCAGAAAGGAGAGATGGTGGCTGGGTGAGAGGACAGAGTGCTCGGGAGCCTGGGGGTGGCATCACAGGATTTCTCCGCGTCACCTTAGCTAGTGACATGGTTTCCTGTGCGTCAGCCCTTGGAGATGTCCAGCGTAAGTCAAAGCCTTTGTTCCCTACCATAACCTTGAGGGATGACTCAGTAGAGAAGAAGGCAGGCTGTGGGGTAGGGGAAATGGTCAGTGCAACTACAAATGAGAGCCTGTTCCTGGCTCAAGGGGAGAACAAGGCAGAAAAACAACAACAGTAATTACCATTCCCTGTTGCTTCCCTGGACCAACCTCCCCTCTGCCTCCACCTGGCTGATCCTGTCCTCACCCTGCACCCATTCTTCCCCAGCATGTGTTTTATTATTTTTTTAATTCCACTTTATGGAGAAATATAACTTGCACAAAGTAAAACACACCAATTGTGAGTGTACAGTTCAATAAATTTTGATAAAATGCTTATCAAATCCTACCCGATGATACAACGTTTATCAAAACAGAGTGTTGTGTAATCACCAACACAATCAAGATATAGAACATTCTTCACTCTCTAAAACTTCCCCTCCACACTCCCCAGCCACCTACCCGCCCCCACCCATTCCCTCTGGCTTCTGGTGACCATTGATCTGCCTTTTGTCACTGTAGATGAGAATGATCATTTCTATCCTTTCACAGGAATGAAATCGCCCAGCAGAAACGTGTTTATATCTGGCATTATTTTTGGCTCAGCGTAATGTTTTTGAACTCAGCTTTCGTGTTGTTGCGGGGATCAATGGTTTCTCTTTATTGATGTGTAACATTTCCATTACAGGACAGTGTGACAGTGCCGTCACTGACCTGTGGATGGACATTTATTTCCAATCTTTCCTCTTATGAATAACGCTGGTAGGAGCATTCAAGTGTAAGTCCTGACCAATCTCGGCGGCCATACTTGTAATCCCAGCACTTTGGGAGGCTGAGGCAGAAGAGTCGCTTGAGGCCAGCCCGGTCAACATAGCAAGATCCCATCTCTACCAAAATAACGAAAAAAAACTTCATTTTTGGTGTGCGCTGGTAGTCCCAGGTACTTGGGAGGCTGAGGTGGGAGGATGACCTGAGCCTAGAAGTTCGAGGCTACTGTGAGCTGTGATTACACCACTGCACACTGGGCAATGCCGTGTGGAGTGAAGGGGTGCAATCATAGCTCACTGCAGAGTAAGACCCTGTCTCTAATTTTTTAAAAAAGTGTAAGCCTTTTTGTGGACATATGATTTTCTTGCTGGGTAGATACTAAACAGTGAAATTACCGAGATGTATGGTAAGTGTATGTTTAACTTTTTACCCCAATATGAGCAATTTAAGAGCTAAAACAATGTAACTTCTAGAAGAAAATACACTAGAAAATTATTGTGACCTTGGGCTAGAGAAGATTTCTTAGTGCAAGAAAAGTATAAACCACAAAGTAAAAATAAATGACTTTCTCAAAATGTAAAACTGTTCTTTGAGAGACCCTGTTAATGAAAAGGCAAGTCATAATCTAGGAGACACTATTTGTAAATCATATTTGACAGAGGCTATGTATCAGAATATTAAAAGAACTTCTGTATATCACTAATCAGAAGATAAATGACCCAATTAAAAAATGGGGTCTGACTGGGTTCGGTGGCTCACGGCTGTAATCTCAGCACTTTGGGAGTCCCAGGTGGGTGGATTACTTGAGGTCAGGAGTTCGAGACCAGCCTGGTCATCATGGTGAAACCCCCACCTCTAATAAAATTAGCTGGGTGTGATGGGCTGTGCCTGTAATCCCAGCTTGTGAGGCTCAGGTAGAGGAATCTCTTGAACCCATGCCACTGCACTTCAGCCTGGGCAACAGAGCAAAAATCTGTCTCAAATAAATAAATAAATAAATAAATAGATGGGGGCGGGCGGCCAGGTGTGGTGGCTCACGCCTGTAATTTAGCACTTTTGGAGTCCAAGGCTGGGATTACAGGTGTGAGCCAGATGTGGTGGCTCACTTGGGAGGATTGCTTGAGCTCAGGACTTTGAGACCAGCCTGGGTAATATAATGAAACCCTGTCTTTACAAAATTAAAAAACATAGGTGGGTGTTGAGGTCCCAGCTCAACAAGAAATTGAAGTGGGGAGATAACTTGAGTCTAGGTGGTCAAGGATGCAGTGAGCCGAGATCACGCCACTGCATTCCAGCATGAGTACAGAGCGAGACCCTGCCTCAAAAAATAAAATAAAGTAAAATAAAATAAATGGGCAAAGAGATTTTCAAGACACTTCAGAGAAGGAGCTGTGTGAATAGTCAAAAAGCACCTTAAAAAAAAACACTGCATCATCAATCATGAGGAAAACAAAAATTAAAACCACAATGCAGTACCACTCTTAACGTGATACCATGGCAGTGGCTGAAAGTAAAGATGGGTCCTTCCAAGTGTTAAGGAAAGTGGGGAGCAATGGGAATGTTCCGACTCCACTGGTGGGAATGCAAAATGAGATTCCCACTGTGGGAGAACGTTTGTCAGTTTCTTCCAACCGTTTGCTTTTGTAATTCAAAACATGAACGCAGCTTTTACATTCTTCCAGTGGCCTCACATGGCATTGAAATAAACCCAAACTTTGTTTTCTTATTTTTAAATTTTTAAAAAATGTTAGTTATTCATCTAAACTTTGATCTGTGTCCTGCAAAGCCTCTAGTTCATGCCCCTGCAGCCACACTGCACCTGGTTCTGATCTTTAAGTGGAAAAGGCACCTTCACTCTTCCCTCCGCCGGGTGCTCTTTCCTCAGCCCTTCCTACAGTGGACTCCACTACCAAGTCTCTCCTCGGATGTCCTCTCTGTACAAAGAGCTGTGCTGAACGCCATATCAGAAGGTGTCCCTGTCCCTCACCATCTCCTTTACTGTGTCTTATTTACCTCTGAAAATCTCCTGCGAATTTGCCTGCCATCTGCCTCCGCTCTCCCAACTCTTTCAATGACGAAGGAAGCTCCCAGACGGCGGGAGCACGGTTTCTCTGTTTAGCACTGTGCCCCATAACAGCTCCCAGCACACAGTAGGACCTTCCTAAGTGTTGAATCCCATAAATGTCTCCCATAGGGATAAATAAAATGCAGATGGTTGATGGCAGAACTGGGATTCAAACCTAGCTCTCTCTGGCTGGCTTGCCTTCCCTTCCCTTCCCCTTCCTTCCTTCCTTCCTTCTTCCCTCCCTCCCTCCCTTCCTCCCTCCCTTCCTTCCTTTCTTTTTCTTGCCCTTCCTTCCTTCCTTCCTTCCTTCCTTCCTTCCTTCCTTCCTTCCTTCCTTCCTTCCTTCCTTCCTTCCTTCCTTCCTTCCTTCCTTCCTTCCTCTCTGTCACCCAGGCTGGAATGCAGTGGTGAAATCTTGGCTCACTGCAACCTCCGCCTCCTGGATTCAAGCAATTCTCTGCCTCAGCCCCCTGAGTAGCTGGGATTACAATCACCCGCCACCACACCTGGCTAATTTTGTTTTTTTACTAGAGATGGGGTTTCACCATCTTGGCCAGGCTGGTCTTGAACTTAGGATCTTGTGATCACCTGCCTCATGATCCACCCAGCTCGGCCTCCCAAAGTGTGGGATTACAGCCGTGAACCACTGCGCCTGGCCTCTCTGGCTTTAAAGACATAGTTCTGGCTGGGCACAGTGGCTCATGCCTATAATCCCATCACTTTGGGAGGCTGAGGGGGAGGATTGCTTTAGGCCAGGAGTTTGAGACCAGCCTGGGCAATATAGCCAGACACCATTTCTACAAAAAAAAAAAAAAAAAAAAAAAAAAAAAATGCTGGATGTAGTGGTAGGTACCTCAGCTACTTGGGAGGCTGAAGTGGGAGGATCACTTAAGCCTGGGAGGTTGAGGTAGCAGTGAGCCATGAGGGTGCCACTGTGCTCCAGCCTGGGCGACAGAGCAAGACCCTGTCTCAAAACAACAAAACCTCCAAAACAAACAAAACAAAACATCCTGCTGTACATCATAAATACATGCAATTTTTATTTATTTGTTTATTTTTGAGAAAGGATCTCACTCTGTTGCCCAGGCTAGAGTGTAGTGGCACGATCTAGGTGGACTGTAACATCCGCCTCCTGGGTTCAAGCAATTCTTCTGCCTCAGTCTCCCGAGTAGCTGGGATTACAGGCGTGTACCACCAGGCCTGGCTAATTTTTCAAACTCCTGACCTCAAGTGATCCCCCAGCCTCAGACCTCCCAAAATGTTAGGATTTCTGGTGTGAGCCGCTACCGGTGCCTGGCCAATTTTTATTTTTTATTTAAAAAGTAAGTTCAAAGGAGGTCAGGTTTTGCCAGTAAATTCATTATGGAAATAACTGCCACTTTCCAGAGTTCTGGGCCATTGGAATTGTGAATATGGGCCTGAAGACCTGTGCTGAATTATTCCTTCACAAATGCAGAAGCCCTCTGTGTAAAGAATCTAGGGTCCTTGTTCAAAGGACAACTTTGATAATGATAGAATTGTGATGATTTAAAAAAGACAGAGTTCTTGAAGCTCACAGTCAAGGTGGGGCTGAATTCCTGCAAGGCCTGACCTTGATTCCAACCTTAGACTCTCATGCTAGTCAAATGAGGGCAGATTCCAGAGGGAAAAGGCCAAGTTAGGCTCCCAGAATGCGAGTAGCCTGAAGGGGAGCCCAGAGTGCATTATTGCCAGGACACAAGGAGCTCAGCTGTGACTGCAACACTTTCCTCTCCCACTTTGAAGTCAGGGAGTGGAACAGGGAATTGCTGAGGCTCTTACCCATTTTCCATATAAGAAGAGAAAGATCGTAGCGGGGATACAGGTCAGGAACAGGGCTGAGGACAAGGGGGCTGTTTCCGTGTTGGGGTACAGTTGTCAGAGTTTGAGCTGGACCTCAGAGCTCATCTAGTCCAGTTCCTTATTCCACAAATGGGGAAACTGAGGCCCTGAGGTGGAGGTGGAAGAACCATGGAAGGCTGGGCAGGTCCTCAGAGTAAGGAAGGGCAGGATTTTACTGAACTTTGGTGCAGTTTTTCTCCTTCCTTCCTTCCTTCCTTCTTTCCCTCCCTCCTTCCTTCCTTCCTCCTTCCCTCCCTCTTTCCTTCCTTCCTTCCCTCCCTCCTTCCTTCCTCCCTCCCTTCCTTCTTTCCTTCCCTCCTTCCTTCCTCCCTCTCTTCCTTCCTTCCTTCCTTCCCTCCCTCCTTCCTCCCTCCTTCCCTTCCTTCTTTCCCTCCTTCCTTTGTCCCTTCCTCCCTCCCTCTCCCTCCCTCCCCCCTTTCTTTCTTCCTTCCTTCCTTTCTTTCTTTTTTCTTTTCTTTCTTTCTTTCTTTCTTTCCTTTCTTTCTCTTTTCCTTCCTTCCTTCCTTCTTTCCCTCCTTCCTTTGTCCCTTCCTCCCTCCCTCCCCTCTTTCTTCCTTCTTTCCTTCCTTCTTTCCTTTCTTTCTTCCTTCCTTCCTTTCTTTCTTTCCTTTCTTTCTTTCTTTTCCTTCCTTCCTTTCTTCCTTCCTTCCTTTCTTTCTTTCCTTCCTTCCTTCCTTTCTTTCCTTCCTTCCTTCCTTCTTTCTTTCTTCCTTCCTTTCTTTCTTTTTTCCTTTCTTTTTTCCTTTCTTTCTTTCTTTCTTTCTTTCTTTCTTTCTTTCTTTCTTTCTTTCTTTCTTTCTTTCAGGATAGGGGTCTCTTTCTGTCTCCCATGCTGGAGTAGAGTAACACGATCATAGCTCACTTCAGCCTTGAACTCCTGGGTTTAAGCAGTCCTCCCACCATAGCCTCCTGAGTAGCTGGGACCACAGGTACCCAGTACTGTGCTTGGCTTGGTGCAATCTTTCCGAGCAGAGACCTTAGTAAAAGTGTGGAGCCTGAAAAGCAGGCAGTGAGCAGGTGGTTGAGAGCTTGGGGTCAGCCAGACTGAATTTTAGATCTGGCTCTGCCAGTTACTTATTTGGAAACTTGAGTGAAAATGTCTTCCTCTCTGAGCCTCAGTTTTTTCATCCGTGGAATGGGGATGATAACACTCATAGTCATTTTGTAGGATTCCTAATTTCATTAAATGAGAAAATACATGTTACTTAGCTCTGTGCCTAGTGCTTGGCAGGTGCCTAATAAATGGTGCCAGTTAGGATTATTGCTGTCATTACACCTTCCAGAGCTGAAGTGGGGTTGGTAGCGTGGTTGAAAGAAAGCCGGAGTGAGGGAGATGTTAGTTAACTGTGAACTGGGAGTCTCCAGAAATCCAAATTCAGCATTTGGAGCAGAAAGCCCCACCTTGAGACCCCCATCTGGCCTGAGAATTTCCAGAGTGCTTTCCTGGGACCCAGGTAATCTAACTTTGGGAAAGGAAGCGGGAGAGCTAACTGGTCATCAAGGCATCATTGAAGAGGAAAGACCCAGGAATTCTGTTCTTCCATGTCAATCGAGGTGGAGACTTCAGGCTGGTTACTGAAGCTCTCAGTTGATCTCTGTAAAAATGGGAAGGCTTGTAGTCCCTCTCTCACAGGACTGTGGTGACAGTGAAACAGAGGTATATACAAGAACCAAGCATGGCCCCCACACTCAGGAGACCTTGGCGCAAAGGAAGCGGGTGGGCCATGCAGCCACTGCCTTCACTCCACATAAGCGGCTGGAGTTTCTGAAGTTGCCCACTTGGCTCCAGAAGAGAAAGACTCAGAGACACGTTAAGCAGTCTGGACATGCCTGAACTTGCAGATGCCATTTTGAATCCAAGAGGCCCTCGACTGAAAGGAGAGCATTCGGGGAACATGCACTGGTACAACTCGTAACTCTATCTAGATCAGGGCAGATTTTTTTCCAGCCCAGGGAGGGGAACGGGAGTCTTTGGCTTGTGAGCCTTACACACTATTGATCTCATCTGCTTGTCACAATAGTCCGGAAGATAGGCCAGTGAGACGCTAATTTTCCCAAGACCCCAGGAGAGGTCAGCTGGTGACTTCAAGGAGACTCCATCCAATGCGAGGGATGGAAGATGAGGGATTACCACAACCTTGCAAGGAATTAGGCCCCCAGGCTAGAGAGACAGGTCTTGGGCATTTATTCCAACAAGCAAGCATATAAGCACATACCGTGATGGGAGTTATTTATTTGTTTATTTCTGGCTTCCTGGGGGTCTCCCAAGATGCTGAATGAAGCAAGAACAGTCAAACTCATCAAAGACAATTGGGAACAAGGAAGGAAGCTAACGATGTGCTCCCACTGTGCTCCACAAATCCTGTAAAGTAGGACTATGGATGCCCATTTGACAGATGAGGAAGTGGAGGTTTAGAGCTGTTAAATATCTTGCCCACAGGCCACCTAGCTGTTAAGAAAGCAGAGATTGGCTTCTATTCCACAAGGAAAAGATTCTTCCTTCCACTCCCATTTTAACTAAGTAATATGTATCACCTATGAAGAGTGGATATTAGGGGCTCCCTCAACCTCTCTGGCCCCTGTTTACGTCTCCTGCTATTCTTGCCCTTGTTCTGTGGGTCTAGGTTACCCCATCTTCTTTCCCTTTGAATAATCTCTCTTCTCCCGACTCCTTTTTGTTTGTTTGTTTTTGTAGAGACGGAGTCTCACTGTTGCCCAGGCTGGAGTGCAGTGGCTCGATCTTGGCTCACTGCAACTTCCGCTTCCTAGGTTCAGATGATTCTCCTGCCTCAGACTCCCAAGCAGCTGGGACCACAGATGCGCACCACCATGCCCAGCTAATGTTTGTATTTTGAGTAGGGATGGGGTTTCACCATGTTAGCCAGGCTGGTCTTGAACTCCCGACCTCAGGTGATCCACCCTCCTTAGCCTCCCAAAGTGCTAGGATTACAGGCATGAGCCACTGTGCCCAGCTGTCTGATTCTATTAATGTCTCTGCACTGCACTAGACTTTAACCTCCGTGAAAGTAGAGAGCTCGGCCGGGCATGGTGGCTCACACCTATAATCTGAGCACTTTGGGAGGCCAAGGTGGGTGGACTGCTAGAGCCCAGGAGTTCGAGATCAGCCTGGGCTACCTAGTGAGACTCCTGTCTTTATGATTATTATTACTTGCAAAATAATAATAATAAAAGAAAGTAGAGAGCTCATCTGTCCTGTCCATGACTGCATCCAAATATTGGTGGAAAAGTAGGGAAGTTCCCGAGAAGACCCCAGCCAAGGGAAAGAATTCATGAAGGCACAAGCAAGGGGGAGACAGAGGAGCCCAGAGAGGTGGGCGGTCTCCAGGATGCCCTAGAAAGAACCCTTGTCACGCCTCCTGCCCTAGCTGCTCAGATTTCAGGCAAAGGTGAAGGGCCAGACGTTCTCCAGGGCTCCCACTATGAAGCCAGTATGTATTTTGTATGCCATGTGTTCATGTTTTTCCCTTTGAAGACTGCCTGGGAAAGGCTAACAGTCATGGAAGTAACAAACATACTGTCTTCTCTTCTCTTGCCAAAAGCAATCTTTAATCACCCTACCGAGTAATGGGCTCAGAATAGCATAATGGAAACAAAGTACTTAAAATACTTGCTCGGTTGGATAAACACAGCAGAGGGAAAAAAAAAAAAAGTCTTACATGTCCAGCCCCATCCTTTTTATTGTATACACAGCTAGGAGATGTGGAAGGAAGAGAAGAAATCCCTCCAGAACAAACAACTGTAAATATATGGAACATACATATTTTAAAGGGCAGCATGGTGGTTTGTCCGTCCTAAGGACATCTTTATATTTGTGGTCCCTCCCAAACCCCCCTTTTTCTTTTAACCAAGTGACAAAAAATAGGTCTGATATAACCAACCAGTGGAAGGGAGTTCTCAGAGTCTTTGAAAAGGGTCTTTTTCTTTTGTCCCCCAGGCTGGAGTGCAGTGGCATGATCTCAGCTCACTGAAACTTCTGCCTCCTGGGTTCAAGCAATTTTTCTGCCTCAGCCTCCTGAGTAGCTGGGATTACAGACATGTGTCACCACGCCTAGCTAATTTTTTAATTTTTAGTAGAGACAGAGTTTCACCATGTTGGTCAGGCTGATCTTGAATTCCTGACTTCATGATCTGCCCACCTTGGCCTCCCAAAGTGCTAGGATTACAGGTGTGAGCCACCGCGCCTGCCCGGCAGAACAGGGTCTTTTTCAAATCTCTTTAGTTGTGGGGAACATTAGGAGAGAGTAACATTAGGAAAATTAGGGTAGGTGGCATTGGGCAGAGAACCTAGGGAAACTGAGTGTTTAATTTGTGCTCAGAAGGCAGGACTCTTTTGCTGATGCCTACTTTTGCTAAAGTCAAAGCCAGAAGGAAGTGGCAAAGCTCTGGGTTATAGAATTTGGGCTGCTGGCTGGGGGCGGTGGCTCACTCCTGTAATCCCAGCACTTTGGGAGGCTGAGGTGGGAGGACCACTTGAGCCTGGGAGTTTCAGACCAACCTGTGCAACATAGTAAGATCCTGTCTCCTTATCTTAAAAAATTTATTAAAAATATAAAAAATAAAAAATAAGGCCAGGTGTGGTGGCTCACGCCTGTAATCCCAGCACGTTGGGAGGCCGAGGCAGGCAAATCACAAGGTCAGGAGATCGAGACCATCCTGGCTAATACACTGAAATCCTGTTTTTACTAAAAATACAAAAAATTAGTCGGGCGTGGTGGCAGGCGCCTGTAGTCCCAGCTACTCGGGAGGCTGAGACAGGAAAATCACTTGAATCTGGGAAGCGGAAGTTGCAGTGAGCCGAGATCACGCCACTGCATTCCAGCCTGAGCCACAGAGTGAGACTGTCCCAATAAATAAATAAATAAATGAAAGAATTCAGGCTGCAGTCTCCTAGTGGGAGGTCCAGTGTGGTATTACAGAAAACAGATATTTAAGCCACAATGATAGACTCTTGAAATTATCACCTCCTCCAAGGAGCCTTTCTAGATTTCCTCAGTTGGAATTCCTCTGTCTTTACCAGGAGAGGAACAAGAACCAGGCTGTGCCTACAACTTAAAAACTGTAATCTTGGCTGGGTGTGGTGGCTCACGCCTGTAATTCCAGCACTTTGGGAGGCCCAGGAGAGTGGATCACCTGAGGTCACGAGCTCGAAACCACTCTGATCAACAAGGTGAAAGCTCGTCTCTATTTAAAAAACAACAACAAAACCAAAACAAAACAGAAAAACTGTAATCTTCAGCAAATTATTGATTTTCTCTAAACTTTAGCTTTCCTATCTGTAATGTGTAGACAAATAGAGAAATACATAGTCTGTGATCAGTTTCTAATTCAGAGCACTTAGCCCAGTTTGCTGTGAAAATTGTCAGAACCCAAAGTGGAGTCACTAATATTAAGAAAACCCTGACAAATAGAGCTGGGGAAGGGCGTGCAGAGAGGCTTCTCCAGCTTGTATGCCTGATAACAAAAACATCACGAAAGACTGCGAATATCACAAACTTGCACAAAGATCACTGCAACCTTAACACACAAAAAATTACTTTTGCAAGGACATCTGCCCAGCGACTGCCTGTCCAACTTCAGACCAGCATCATCCTTGTTATTGATCTTTGTAGCCAAGGATAATTATTTCAAAACAATTATGTAATCCTCTTCATTTTTGTCCTTTAAAAACCTTTGTCTTCCTTTACCTTTCTGAATACCCACATAGTTTATTATGGTATGCACATTCCCTCTGCAGTGCTCTACTCCCAAATAAACGTCTTTTCTTTCAGAGAGCTTCTCTCTGTCATTTAGATTGACAGTGCCTAAAAGTCAGAATTATCTGGCTGGGTGTGGTGGCTCACGCCTGTAATCCCAGCACTTTAGAAGGCCAAGAAGGGAGGATCACAAGATCAGGAGTTTGAGACCAGCCTGGCCAATATGATGAAACCCCATCTCTACTAAAAATACAAAAATTAGCTGGACATGGTGGTGTGTGCCTGTAGTCGCAGCTACTTGGGAGGCTGAAGCAGGAGAATTGCTTGAATCCGGGAGGCGAAAGTTGTAGTGAGCTGAGATTGTGCCACTGCACTCCAGCCTGAATAATAGAGCCAGACCTTGACTCAAGAAACAAACAACAACAAAAATAACCTCCTGGGCTCAAGCAATCCTCCTACCTCGGCCTCCCAAAGTGCTGGGATTACAGATGTGGGCACCCAACCCAAGAACTTTGGTTTTGCATCTGAATAAAAGGGGAAGTTATTTTGAACAAGAAGCAACATATATCCCTTATCACCCTCCCCGACCCACCTCAAAGATTTTACTATGAAAACAAGCTGGGGAAGTGGACATGAAACTAGCATTCTCCCTCTGGACTATTGGGTCCTCTCCACTGTGTTACACCCTTTTACATACATTGTCTACTGAGTTCCTTACAATAATACCATTTTCTTGTTTTACTTCCTTTTTATGAATAGATGGGGCCTTGCCGTGTTGCACAGGCTGGAATGCAGTGGCACCATCATGGCTCACCACAGCCTCCAACTTCCTGGCTCAAGCCATCCTCCCACCTCAGCCTCTCAAGTGGCTGGGACTACAGGTGCATATCACCACGCCCAGATAATTTTTTGAAGTTTTTGTAGAAATGAGGTCTTGCTATGTTGCCCAGGCTGGTCTCAAGCTCCTGGCCTCAAGCAATCTTCCTACCTCAGCCTCCCTGAAATGGAAGAGCTGATCAGGAAGTTGATAGCCCATGAATACTGGTCAGCCCGTTTAACCTTCGTAGTCAGGGGGACAGGGGATCCAAAATATCATAGGAAGTTTGATGATTGAGAGTCTGATGCCCCTAAATTCATGGGCATCTGGGTCTTTATGTGGGCAATTAGGGCATGTAGTGAGAAGCTGACACGTTTATCTCCTTCTAGAAGAAGATCTTCCCTGCCCTGCAGCAAGGTGGAAGTATGCTGGGATGGCCAAAACCAAAACTAGGTTGGACTCTCCCGGCTCCGTTTTGGGATAAATCACTTTGTTTTGGGATAAATCACTTAATCTTCCTAAATTGTAGAAGTTTTCTAAATTTTTTTTAGTTGTATAAATAGTAATGGGTTTGTTGGAGGATTGAATGAGATAATGGAAGTGAATAGCTTAGTAGGATGCCAGGTACTTACCACGTTCTCAGTTGAGATTAGCTTTTACTGTTGGTGGTGTCAGCATCATACTCGTTCACCCACGTATTTATGAAACAAGAATGTATTGAGTGCACTGTCTTCCAGGTGCCATTCTAGGTTCTGGCATTCCGTGGGGAATAAAGTAAAATCCCTGTACTGCAGTGAAGAGAGATAGACAATAAGCAAATGTATATTGTGTCACCCGGTGATCAAAAACATGACATTTGGTCGAGTGCGGTGCCTCATACCTGTAATCCCAGCACTTTGAGAAGTCAAGGTGGGCAGGGCAAATCACTTCAGCCCCTAAGTGTGAGACCAGCCTGGGCAAGATAGTGAGGCCCCATCTCTACAAAAATTTTTTTTGAAAAATTAGCCATGGCTTACGCCTGTAATCCCA
>PVKV010032168.1:0-20147 GCA_004027835.1 Alouatta palliata
GCACTTATCCCTTGCTGGGATCAGGATTAAGGATCTATCATCTGGAGATAGGTCGATACATGTGTCTGTTATAAAGAAGAACAAATGTCACTGAGATAAGACTATTGCCCTGTTGAAGAGTCTCTCCAGGGCTCCCTTTATGTCCTTGTTCCTTAGGCTATAAATGAAAGGATTCAGCAATGGGGTGACCACCGTGTACATCACAGAGGCAATTATGTCCTTATCACTGGAGGCACTGGATGAGGGGACAAAATACAGTCCAATAATTGTGCCATAATACAGAGATACCACAGAGAGGTGGGAGCCACAGGTGGACAAGGCTTTCAAGATCCCCTTGGTAGATGGAGCCTTCAGGATGGTGACCCCAATGTGGCCATAAGAGATCAAGATGCATATTAGCGGTAATGACTGCCTGTCCCATTGTGAAAATGAGCAGCTCATTGAGGGAGATGTCTGAGCATGAGTGCTTGAGCAGGGCAGCAAGGTCACAGAAGAAATGGGGGATGGTGTTGTCAGCACAAAAGGACAGCCGGGCCAGGAGGAGAGTGTGCATGAGGGCATTGGTACAGGAGAGGATCCAGCACACAGCTACTAGTAAGGTACACAGTCCCTCTTTCATGATAGTGGTATAGCGGAGGGGGTGACAGATGGCCACGTACCGATCGTATGCCATTGAGGTGAGAAGGAAATTGTCCAGATCAGTGAAAAATATGAAAAAATACATCTGAGTTACACACCCTGCAAAGGGAATGGATTGCTCCTGAGTGTGCATGCTCATTAACATCTTTGGGACAGTGACAGATGAAAGAGAGATGTCAGTGAGAGCCAAGTGGCTGAGGAAGAAGTACATGGGGGTGTGGAGGTGAGAGTCCAGCCGGATGAGCAGGATGATGAGCAGGTTCCCAAGAACTGTGATCAAGTACATGCCCAGGAACAAGGCAAAGAACACAGCCTGCTGCTCTGGCAGGATGGGAAGACCCAGAAGGAGAAACTCGGACATGCTGCTCTGGTTCCCACCCTTCATGCTGCTAGTCTTCTCTCTGCTGTAAATAGAGGGAGCTAGGATAGCAGAAACAAGCATTGGTTTACAGCAGACAGGTAAGGATAAGATCCTTTCTACTAATGAATATGCCAATGTCAGTCTACATTGCTATGTCCCTACAAAAAAAAAATAATTTAAAGTAGATGGTTTTATCATGCAAAATGAGAAAATTCACCAACAGAGTAAAGACTCTGATATAGAAAAGGATACCAGCTATGTCTACTCAGTAAAGAGGAAGCCTCACACTCTCTTAGCAGATGGATAGTAAGATAACATCTTTCCAATTTCTATTCTGTGTCTGTACTTTTAAAAACAATCATCACACTAGTCTTGAGCCTTCAAGTTGTAATGTTATGAGCTTTTAAAATTCGACTTCAAAATTCATTACTAAGCAACATACAGGGATGAAGTTTCAGTAACATGTATTCAAAGGAAATTCCATCAAAGATAAATAGCTAAAGTTTTCATTATGTATAAAGTTGATAAGAAAAAAAACCATATCAATTGATTATAATATCACTGCCATAAAAAAAGTAAATGTTACAAAAAATATTTAAAGGTGAAACCTAATTAGGTCATGAGGGTAGAGCCTCATCAATGAGATTATTTCCCTCATAGAAAGAAACCTATCTCAGGCATTGCCATGTGAGGACACAGCAGGAAGGCAGCCATCTGCTAACCAGAAAGTGGACCCACAGCAGAAACTGTGGGTTTCTAGAACTGTGACAAATAAATGTCTGCTGTTTAAAGTCACCTAGCTATAGCAGCCCAACTGACTAAGACCTCACTAAACTAAATAAGACAGCAAACACCATACTTAGTGATGATATTTTAAAGCATTGCCATTAAAAGCTGGAATGAGAAAAATATGGTACATACCTATTGCATAGGTACACACATGGCAGTGTGATTTCCTGCCTTCCTCCCCATCACCTATATCTGTATGCCAGCTATTTTCTATTTAACATTGTATACTGAATTGTAGTTAGTAAATTGTACAAGAAAATTAATAAAAAGTATAAGTGTCTTACCTTCAGTGCAAACCAGGCAAAAGTAATTGGGGTAGTAGATGTTTCCTGGGCTCAAAGTTTGCTGCCTTTGATGAAAGTTTAAGAATATACTAGGGATTACAGGAAGTTATCAAGCAGATTCTAATAAGGAGCTGCATTATGGATGCTACATAAAGGAAGAAAGGACCCAAGGCTCTCTAGCTAAACGTGTCCTTCAAAGGTACTTTCAGGTGAAAGTAGCTGTGCTGCCTAAAGGGAAGGGAATGATCAGAGACTTGGAAAGAAATATTAGAGAGGGCTCTCTAACACTGCATGCACTAAATAAATAAGCACACATTCTAGTATCTACAACACGAATGCTGAGATGAGACCCCCTACCTTGGATTTTTAGGATACGCCCACCAATTTATGTAGCCAGCTGGCACTATCCCTCAGCTCCCCACAAATGGGGTTAAAGACATGAGAGTAACTTGCCAGTGGTGATTGTTGCATCCCTGTCTTTAGGAACTAGAAATTAAAAAATGACTTCAGCAAGAACATGGAGAAATGCTGAGCACCTGTACACACATCCGCATGCACACACACACACACACCCCAATACTGATGAAGGATATCCAGTCCTGCTCTGAACTTTATGCTCAAGTCATTCCTGGGAGTATGGACTGGTTTCTCAGCTTCTTTCTAGGCGACCAAGAGACCAGAGTTAGCCTCTGAAATATGTGGTCCTAAACCTCACTGATGTCAGAGAAAAAAGTCATGAACCTGAAGCCTACTCTTCTCAATTTACAGGCTTCAGAAATAGAGAGGTAACAACTCTATTCTACCCACCAGGGAGAGGACTCAAGGGGACAGGGCACCAAGCTCGTGGTTAAAGACTTGCATTAAACATGCATTAATTCCTCGGTTTTCCTCCTACTCTCCCCAGGACAGATGCCCTAGGGCAGTGGTCTCTAAACTTGGATGTTCATCAAAATCACCTGGGGAGCTTGTTAAAGATGCAGGTCCCAGCTCCACCTGCAGAGATATTTATTCATGAGATCTAGGGCCAGATAATTCCGAAGCAAGTGGCTCTAAGGGCAGACTTTAAGGAATCTCTGTTCTTAGGAAGATTGTCAGGCCCTGTGAATTTAAGTCCAAAAGGAGATGGGGAAAGACCTCCCATGCTGGATTCAGGTTTCCCCTAGTTAGGTGTTAGGTTGAGATGTCTACAGAAATCTTTCTCTCAAATGAAAATTCTTTTTTTGTTTGCTGCTTATAAAATTAATTCCTCTTCATGATGGAAATGCAAATAATATAAACATGGAAATGAAGGAGAAAGTCAAATTATCTCAAACGCTTTCATGATTCATTTTTTATTCTTCTAAGAGGGTTTTTTCGCTATTCACAATAGCAAACACATGGAATCAACTTAGGTGTTTATCAACAGTGGACTGGATTAAAAACATAGTACACCATGGAATACTACGAAGCCATCAAAAAGAATGAAATCATGTTTTTTGCAGCAACATGGAAGCAACTGGAGACCATGATCCTAAGCAAACTAACACAGAAACAGAAAAACAAATACTGCACGTTCTCGCTTCTAAATGGGAGCTAAGTATTAGGTGCACGTGGACATAAAGATGAGCGTAATAGACACTGGAGACTGCTAGAGAAAGGTTGAAAAGCTATTGGATACTCTGCTCACTATCTGGGTGATTAGATCATTTGTAACCCAAACCTCAGCATCATGTAATATACCCATGTTACAAACCTTGATATGCACCCCATGAATGTAAAACAATAGCTGAAATTAAAAAAAAATAAAATGAAATGGCTGGGTGCAGTGGCTCACACCTGTAATCCCAGCACTTTGGGATGCCAAGGCAGGTGGATCACCTGAGGTCAGGAGTTCAAGAACAGCCTGACCAATGCTGTCTCTACTAAAAATACAAAATTAGATGTGTGTGGTGGTGCATGCCTGTAATCTTATCCACTCAGGAGGCTGGGGCAGGAGAATCACTTGAACCCCGGAGGCAGAGGTGAGCCAAGATCACACCATTGCAGTCCAGCCTGCACAAAAGAGCAAAATTCCGACTCAAAAGTAAACAAATAATAAAATGACTTTTATTCATAAGCATATCTGTTTACATAATGGAGTGTATTTTATAGTACTTTATCACTTTCTTTTTCTGTAATAACATATTGTGACTATGTTTGCATTTCTATTTCTTATG
Organism: Alouatta palliata; assembly: GCA_004027835.1. NCBI lineage: Eukaryota > Metazoa > Chordata > Mammalia > Primates > Atelidae > Alouatta > Alouatta palliata. The sequence continues at coordinate 4,269 of PVKV010032168.1, forward strand.
CATATCAATATATACATATCTACTTAAGATTTTTTATGTTTAGCCCATCTTCTACTGAATTAACACAAGGATTCACTGTGAAATTTTATTAAAGACTATGAAATGTCTTCAAACCCTCTTTTGTGAGTTGTCTGATCACTTCACTAATGATCACACTCAGTCTACCTTATGGAGGGCAGTAAAATAATATCGCTGATTCTTTCAATTCTATGTTGTGTTAAAGCCTAGGATTATGGGCAAAAACATATATGTTTCCAAAAATGTCCTCAAATAAGGGACATCACAACTGTATATTACTGTATTGTTATGTCTTTTCTCCAAGTTGCAGAAATAAAAATAAAATTAATTTAGCATTCACTAATCAAAAACTATTTATAAAGAATAACATTGTTAATAAGAGAATGGAATTCTGGTCAACAAATATTTACCAGTTACATTCAACATGTTAACATTTGTCTTAGGGCTTCAGGATATAAAAGGTTTTGAGACATATTCAAATGGAAAATCAAATACATGAGATAAACCAAAATGAGATTCGAATTGCTTAAAAAGTCAGATGTCACCAAGAGAAAAACTTTGCTCTACTGAAGAGTTTCCCAAGGGCCTCTTTCATGTCCCTGTTCCTAAGGCTGTAGATAAAGGGGTTCAACATGGGTGTGACCACCGTGTACATTAGAGCCACAATGACATCCTTGTTAATGGAACTGCTCACGGTCGGGAAAAGGTACTGGCCAAATATTGAGCCGTAATACAGAGACACCACAGAGAGATGGGAGCCACACGTGGACAACGCTTTGCAGATCCCTTTGGTTGAAGGGACCCTCAGGATAGTGGCCCCAATGTAGCCATATGATACCAGGATACACATGAATGGCAGGGTAATGACTACCACCCCTACTGTGAACATGACCAGCTCATTGAGGAAGACTTCTGAGCAGGACAGCTTGAGCAGGGCAGCAAGGTCACAGAAGAAGTGGGGGATGGTGTTTGCAGCACAGAAAGACAGCCGGGTCAGCAGAAGGGTGTGAAAGAGGGAGCTGGCACAAGACAGAATCCAAGATACAGTCACTAAGAAGGCACAGAGCCCTTCCCTCATGATGGCGGTGTAGTGGAGAGGGTGACATATGGCAACATATCGGTCATACGCCATTGATGTAATAAGGAAGCTGTCCAGGTCAGTAAAAAATACAAAAAAATACATCTGAGAAATGCACTCCTCATAAGGGATCAATTTGTACTTTGTCTGCATGTCCATCAGCATCTTAGGGACAGTGACAGATGAAAAGGAGATGTCAGTGAGAGCCAAGTGGCTGAGGAAGAAGTACATGGGGGTGTGGAGGCGAGAGTCCAGCTGGATGAGCAGGATGATGAGCAGATTCCCCAGCACTGTGGTCAGGTACATGCCCAGGAACAGGGAGAAGAACACGGCCTGCTGCTCTGGCCAGATGGGGAGACTCAGGAGAAGGAACTCAGACACGCTGCTCAGGTTCTCAGGGCTCATACTTCCTTGCTCTCTGATGGAGATGAAGAATGCTTGACAATATTAGAGACCCTGAAATGATCATTTTTAGCAGTCATATTAAAAGATGTATGTTTTAACATAGACACAGGAAGAGGAACAACACAGGAAGAGGAACAACTGGGGCCTATCGGGGGTGTGAGGAGAGGAAGAGCATCAGAAAAGTTAGCTAATGCATTCTGGGCTGAATACCTAGACAACGGGATGATAGGTGCAGCAAACCACCATGGCACACGTTTACCTACATAACAAACCTGCACATCCAGCACGTATACCGAACTTAAAATGTATATATATGTTTTATCTCAGAAAGTGCAAATTTTAACTTGCATCTCCTATTTTTCCTTATATTTTGGTACGTAAGAAGACTAGAAAAATTATTGAGGCACATGTTACTGAGAGTCAGCATTTCTGGGTTCAATAACAAAATGGAAACCTTGCACCTGTGGCACTGAGGACTAGGCTGTGGAAAAAGGTGTTTCAGTCAAGTTATTGCCCCAAAAAGTTAATGCAGAGAGTATTCCAAGGCATCAATCGTGGCAAAGCAACCACTAGAAGACCTGACTTCACCAGTCGTTGTTAAATTTCAGATGAGAGGTGGCCTTTTCAAATAAGAGGATATAAAGAATAGTATTCCTCAAATGACTGTTAAATAACAGTCATTATTTTTTTAAATTTAATTAAGTTCCGGAATACATGTGCAGGACATGCAGGTTTGTTACATAGATAAATGTATGTCATGGTGGTTTGACGCATCTGCCAATCCATCGCCTAGGTATTAATCCCTATATGCATTAGCTATTCATCCTGATGCTTCCCCTGCCACACCCCCAACAGGCCCCAGTGTGTGTTGTTCCCATCCCTGTGTTCATATGTTCTCATTAGAACAGTTATTACTATGCATACATTTCTATTTGTTTCAATTACATAGAGGGTTCCTAAGAAATTCTGGATTGTATCAATTCATTTTCTGTACTGCAGTCTTTGAGACCTTTTCTAAAACTACCTTCAACATGACTTTCCCTGTCTAAAAATTCTCAAAGGATTCCCATTGACCTTTAAGATTAGAGTGTACCATTGAAAACCTAGGCAATACAATTCAGGACATAGGCATAGGCAAGGACTTCATGACTGAAACACCAAAAACAATGGCAACAAAAGCCAAAATAGGCAAATAGGATCTAATTAAACTTAAGAGCTCCTGCACAGCCAAAGAAACTATCAGAGTGAACTGGCAACCAACAGAATGGGAAAACATTTTGCTATCTACCCATCTGACAAAGGGCTAATATCCAGAATCTACAAAGAACGTGAACAAATTTACAAGAAAAAAACAACCCCATCAAAAAGTGGGCACAGGATATGAACAACTATTTTTCAAAAGAAGTTATTTGTGCAGCCAACAAACATATGAAAAAATGCTAATCATCACTGGTCATTAGGGAAATGCAAATAAAAACCACACTGAAATACTATTTCACACCGGTTAGAATGGTGATCATTAAAAAAATCAGGAAACAACAGATGCTGGAGAGGATGTGGAGAAATAGGAACGCTTTTACACTGTTGGTGGGAGTGTAAACCAGTGTGGAAGACAGTGTGGAGATTCCTCAAGGATCTAGAAATAGAAATAGCATTTGACCCAGCAATCCCATTACTGGGTATATACCCAAAGGACTATAAATCATTCTATTATAAAGACACATGCACACACATGTTCATCGTGGCACTGTTTACAATAGCAAAGACTTGGAACCAACCCAAATACCCAGAACCAACCCAAATACCCATCAATGATAGACTGGATAAAGAAAATGTGGCACATGTACACCATGGAATACTATGCAGCTATAAAAAAGAATGCGTTCATGTCCTTTGCAGAGACATGGATGAAGATGGAAACCATCATTCTCAGTAAACTGACACAAGAACAGGAAACCAAACACTGCATGTTCTCACTCATAAATGGGTGTTGAACAATGAGAACACATGGATTCAGGGAATGCAACATCACACACTAGAGCCTTTTGGGGGGTGGGTAAGGCTAGGGGAGGGATAGCAGGGGGTTGGGGGATTGGAGGATAACATTAGGAAAAATACAAAATGTAGGTGACGGGGGGATGGATGCAGCAAACCACCATGACATGTGTGTACCTATCTAATAATCCTGCATGATCTGCACATGTACCCCATGTAGAGTGTAACAACCTTAATATGGCTTAAAGATCCTGCAGAACCTGCATCTCTCCTGCATCTCCAATTTCTGTCTTGTCCTCCCTTTCCCCCTCACTCTTGCTGACTTCTCTGTTCCATCCTTGCTGAAAGGCACATTTCCACTGAATGTCATTTAGATGCCTTCCCCTTGGTGGTTGTGGATTTCTTGTGATGCCCTGTCATGTTGAGAAAGTAAAGACAAGACTGGCTATAAGAAAATATTTTAGGCAAATTTATTTATACTCTATTGTCTTCTGTCAACACAAAGCAGTTTAAGTGACATAATCTTAAATCATATTCAAAGTATACATTTTCTAGTTCTTTCCCAATGCCGTCTCCCTTTCCACCCTAGGCAATAACACTCATCCCATAACAAACTGTGAAGGCTATTATCAAAAGATGGCAAAAGAAGTGAGATTTTAGGTGTACTCCAAGTTTTTAGCTCCCTCTTCGGTACCCCTATCGTCCTAAAACACAACACCTGCTAGTCAGCTGTGGTAAGCAGATTAAGAACCCCCAAAGGTGTCCACATCCTAATTTCCAGAACCTGTAAATCTGTTATGGTGCATGCCAAGGAGGTATTAAGGTTGTAGATGGAATTAAGTTTGCTAATCAGCTGACTTTAAACTGGGGATCGAATCCTGGATTATCTGGGTTTGCCCAATGTAATAATGAGTCCTTAAATGTGGAAGAAGACATAGAAGAGTCAGAATCAGAGAGGTATTTGAAGACGTTATGCTGTTGGCTTAGAGGATGAGGGAAGGGGCCATGAGCTAAGGAATGTAAGTGGCCTCTACAAGCTAGAAAAAGCAAGAAAACAAGATTAGGCTCCAGAACATCTCAAAGAAACACTGACCTCTTCAGTTTTAACTCAGTGAGATCCATTTTACATGTCTTACCTCCAGAACTCTGATAGAATAACATTTGTGAGGTTTTTCTTCACTACTAAGCTTGTGATAACTTGTTAGAGCACTAATAGAAAACTGATACATCAGCATTGGAAAGACTTCAGGTCTATACAAATATTCTAGTTATCTAGGGACCAGAATGCAACAAAATCCATGAGTCTTTCCCAAACTTCCATCTTGCATTCAACAAAACAAAGCAATCACTCAGCAGAGCTAATCTTTACCTAACCGGTAGGGAAATGAGGCTGCTAGCTCATTTGGAAGCATTTGTCAATAATCATAAAGGAGACTCTATGCCATCCCTCTCCTGCAAAATTTCATTGTCATCCTTTCCTTTAATAAGAAAAGACAGAGAGCTAGAAAGGGCTCTTACCCATCCATTGGGCTTCTGGCCCAGAGAAAAAAATTCAGCAGATGACAAGTCAGTGGCAGGTTTCAAATCTTCCAATTTTTAATCTAGCAATATAGACCTCATGCCAACTCCTGAAAGACAGCCCCACCCTAACAATACATATTGAGGTCAGTAAACACAGTGTTCAAAGTGTGTTAGCCTCAAACATCCTCCTTTTTCTAGTGCTACCAGAGGAATGAGGCATTCTTTCTCCTCCTCCTCCCTCCTTCTCCATCTTCTTCTTATTCTCCTCCTCCTCCTCCTCCTCCTCCTTCTTCTTCTTCTCTCTCTCTCCCCCCCTCCCCCTCCCTCCCTCCCTCTCCCTCTCTATTCTCTACCCCCACTTTGGAGGCAATGTGAGGCTGGAGAAAAAGCCACAGATTTCAGAATAACTATCTTAGGATTGTTCATCATAAAACTTTGATTGTGGCATTTCTGTCCATAGCAGGCTTCTTAACTCTTGCAAATCTCAGAAAGATGATCTTTAAACAGCATCAGTTAATACCCCATAAGGCATTTGTAAGATAAAATGAGATGACATATTTGAAAGCCCTAGTACCTTTGCTTGCATAGTGCTCAATAAATGTTGGTCTCCCTCCTGCTGCAATTAAAGACAAAATGCAAATCTACCCAGAGAGGGGCCAGAGGAATTTACATCCTTTTACACGCAGGAGAAAATTATTTATATCAATTCCTTTTCTGGACTCTGGATGTGGATTCTTAGACAAAGATGTGAAATTGAGTATAAAACCGGTGGCAAATCAAGAGGAGCAATAAAGAACACATATGAGCACCAAGGGAAAATGATCATTCTACTGCTGAAGTTCTCGTTCAGACAGGTGAGAAATAGGTGCTACTTACCAGGGAGGGAAAACAAACAAGAAATTCAGGAGAGAGGTTTGTTCTCACATAAGTAGCTTATATTCTGACACCCAGCAGATGAATGCAATGCCTTGCTGCAGACTGTATTTGGGGATGAGTTGGATAATTTATCAGGCAGTCAAGTGCCAGTCCTTCAGCAGCCTATGAAGACTCAAAGCCAATGGCAAGCGGATAACTGAGTGTTCAGCAAGATGTAAAGAGATGACTTCATTTGCCCTGATCCCTGCCTCCTAAGTATTTTCCCCTTTAATGATCATTTTAAACTCCATTCTTCTTTTCATCTTCAAGCTCCTGCTGATTGCTTCAAAGGTCATTACTTCCGACAGTTCTGACACAGGCAGACATCAAGAACTAAACAAGTGACCACGTTGGGGAGACATTTGTCCTTATAAGGTACATGCCATCATTCAACAACCAGACCCTTGAAACCTACCACAGATAAGGGACCATATTAGCGTTGTCCTGACGAAACAGAGAGGAATATGCTTGCCATCAAACAAAGATCATCCCGAATATTGGCACTTGAATAATTTTTATAGCCAATGAAGGAACATTTTGAAAGTGCAGAAGGGCTTCCTAAAATTCCTGTTTTAAACACCTAAACAACTTTGGAATGATAAGAATCCTGTCATTCCTGACACAGAATCCGTGTTGTTCACATCTGGATTTCTATGTCAGGATCGAAGGCAGAAAAAAATTCTTCCAGTATGTCAGTCTCTCTCTCCATTTGTCTTTTTCTCCTTTGGACCCTTTCTCTCATCCTATGTTTGCCCCTCAATATCTCTCCATTCCATTCTTTTCTCTCTCGCTCTCCCCATCTCTGTGTATCTTTTTTTATTCTCTCAATCTCTTCTCCTCATGCCACTCCTGCATTCTGCTTCTTCCTCTTCTACATCCACTTATAAACTCATCTATCACTGAGAGGGAAAAAATACGTATTCCATCCCTGATGCTTACCTTCGCTGCATTTGTGATCCAATGTTTGGTGGATAAGTGTGTCCTAAGGTCTCCTTATGTGACCCGAAAATTAGCTTCCAAGATCCTAGACATTTCTCAGGCATCAAGAAGAAAAGCTACAAGTGCAAACTCATTCCTGTTTACAGCCCCAGATCTGAGAATTGAAGAGCTTAACTAACTAAGAAGAAAACTCTAGGGAGTAGGAGCTTGAACTGGTAATCTCCAGTTAAAGATATCCATAAAACATGGATTAATTGTCCAATTTTCCCCTTGATTCCACTGGGAAAGACGTTCTGTAGGAGGATATTTGTCCTGGGAACCTTAGAAGGTGAGTATCAAAAAACAGATCTCAAAGTACCCTCAGTCTGTCTTCTGTTCTACCCTCTGTTTTCCCAGCCTTAATCACACTTTGGATAAATCCCAGGGAGGTTAAAAAAGAATACTGACTCCAATCATGATTAAATAGAAAGCCATATGACTGCTGGGCTCCAGGAATTTAGGTAGAACCATATCCCACTCAAAGGGATCCTATTCAGTCCTACTCACCAAGTAGCCCAAAGGAAGTGACTTGTGTTTCTTCTGTCTGGTGATCATGAGGAAATGCAAAAGGAGAAGAGGCAGAGATAATCATCTTTTTTTTTCGGTTTTATTGCTTTGTTGACAAACTTAGGTATGGTTCTATCAAATAAGAATAGTTCTCAAGGAAGAAATGAAACAAGGAAAGAAGGAAGAGAAGGGAAAGAAAACTAAATGAACAAAAACAAAAGAAAGCAAACTTGCAAACAGAAAAAGAATCAAGTTGTCACACAAAATCCAGGAAAAAAAATGACTCAATATTGAAAAGGTTCAGGTTCTCTGAAATTGATATTTTGAGGAATATGGTCATTTATCATGCCATTTGTGATTTTAGGGGTGAGATATATAGTTATATAGGACAAATAAAAAAGTATTTATAGCTTGAGATAATAATGTTTGAGGACTTATTTTGGCCTTTTTCATATCTAGGTTTAAAATGTCATAGACACAGTAAAGCTTCTGCTATGGTTTGAATGTTTGTCCCCTTCAAAACCCTGTCTGTCGGTCCTTCTGTCTGTCTCACTGTCTCTCTGTCTCTGTCTCTCTCTCTCTCTCTCTCTCTCACACACACACACACACACACATACACACACACACATACACACACACACATACACACACACACACACACTTCTTGGATTCAAAGATAGTAACCAACACAACATTGATGGGTTTATTTTTTCCTTCAAAACCTACGTGAATTTAATTCTTTAACAAATTCCCCTTCCACTTTCCATCTGTGAGAAAACAGAATCATTTTTGTTTACTCTTAAAATTTCCATGTCAGAGTTGTGTGTTATATATGTGCCAAAATCAAGTGCTGGAGCGCCTGGTTCTAGGATATTTTGATTCCTCCTATCTGAGAAAGGTTATTCTATTGTCACACTGTGAAAGAATTAATGTTCACTTCTGAAAAAGATGCACACTGGTTACTTGAAATGTCAATAATTACCAATTTTCCGAAGCATTTGTAAACTTGTGAACAAATCACATATTCATATTTTCAAAAATGCAGCAAGCTTTGTTCTAAACTAAGTGAGGTGCTTCACTGGAAAAGGTCATCAATCTTAGCACTGGCCTGGCTAGAGGGAAATGACTTCAAATAAAGTCCATACTTCCAATGTGATTGATGTCCGGTTCTATTTGCATATTCAAATCAATATGGTTCACACCAGTCTGCTTTTGACTGACCAAAACCAAAGCAACCTGATCTGAAAGATGGGTTAGACTAGTAGGACAGACAGAGATGAAATACTTCCCAACAGACAAATGAGCTTGCCATTTCTTGAGGAAAAGCCATTCAGAGAAGTGTCACCAGCCCGTGTCTAAGAACATAAATGACAATGTTGGCCTCTCTGGAGGATGGGCCTAACAAGACTAGGCAGATCTTCAGGGATATGAACAACAGAACTGGGGTGCTGGCAAGGAAACTGAGTCAGGTACTCAGTAGCACAGATCACATCACCATAGCAGGGATGAGAGTGTACAGCAGTTCACGAGTGTGCCAAGGCACGCTTTATCTAGATCAACAATAAAGATTCTATCCCTGTTCAGGTTTTGGCTCTGAAAAAGGTCATAGCTAAGCCTGCAAACAAAGTGACTCTGTGATTGCAGCAAGGGATGGGGGTAGCACTCTCTGTTGTTCTACAAAGGAATCTGGGATGCCAAAAGGCAGCTACATAAGCCCCTGATGAAGGGTCACTCTTTGAGTCAATATCAAAATGAGTGAAGAGTAAGGTATTTTCTGATCTGTCTTTCCTTATCTACTCACACATCAACTCACTCATTCATTGCCATTTCGTTATTGGTTCTAGCTCAAGCCAGAACAGATGTGTTGCTGTGTTCTAGGGCAGTTTATTGCTTTTGAATTGGGAATATTACCAACATGCCAAGCTTCCCATAGTCACCATAATTCAGAAGTGTCTGCACAAGTTCTGCTTCAAAATGCATCACTGATGGAAAAGGTAGAGAAAATTAACATTCATTATTCATGGTCAGCTGTAGTGTTAAGTCCAGTTTATTATTGCATTTACTTAAAATAAAAAATATATTAGGTGTTTTAGAACTTTTTTCACCTGGCCGGGCACAGTGGCTCATGCCTGTAATCCCAGCACTTTGGGAGGCCAAGGCGGGCGGATCACAAGGTCAAGAGATCGAGACTATCCTGGCCAACATGGTGAAACCCATCTCTACTAAAAAATACAAAAATTAGTTGGGCGTGGTGGCGCCTGCCTGTAGTCCCAGCTACTTGGGAGGCTGAGGCAGGAGAATCACTTGAACCCAGGAGGCGGAGGTTGCAGTGAGCAGAGATCACACCACTGCTCTTCAGCCTGGGCGACAGAGCAAGACTTCGTCTCAAAAAAGTAAATAAATAAAAGACCTCCTCTGCCAGATTTAGGTTTTCCCTAGTTAGGTTGAGAAGTCTATAGAGAGTTTTCTCTCAAACAAAAATTTGAGAGCTGGATAAAATCCATCTGCCAAACTTTAAATGGCCCATTAGGGAGGTTAAAATGTCCAGGGTTATGCACCCTGCTTTCCCAGAACTGGATTTAGGGAATGTAGGGCAGGCTAAAATAAGAATTGTTTTACCTGCTTTATTGATGGTACCCCACCAGTATTGTCTTATAGAAGTAATTCTATTTTATGTAGTCCAGTGGCTTAAGTTATGTACAGTAGTGAATAATGGAAATTTCCTGGAGTCTGGCAGGACAGGTTTGTTTGGCCCAAACCAAATTATATCTTTATCAGTGAATCAGCATCTACTAGTTTTCTAATTTTTTTTTTTTTAACTCCAGGTGCCCAATTCTGTGCCTCTTTAGTCATTGTTTCAGAATCATTTTGGGGAACCTTTCTATCTGAGCCATGATAGAAATTTGTAGGTTATTTTCAAAGCATCATTCCTCGCTGCATTATCAGCAAAGTGATTTTGCCTAGATTCCATAGTGTCTAATTTTGAATGGCCAGAAACTTTGATCATGGTTAGGACATCAGGTAACTGTATAGCAGCTAACAATTCTTGTACATAAGGGCCGTTCTTTATTTTGTCTCCACTGGAAGTGAGGAAACCTCTTTATTTCCACACCATACCAAAATTATGAACAACTCCGGAGGCTTACTGTATTAGTCCATTTTCATGCTGCTGATAAAGACATACCTGAGACTGGGAAGAAAAAGAAGTTAATTGGATCTGCAATTCCACATGGCTGAGGAGGCCTCAGAATCACAGCAGGAGGCAAAAGGCACTTCTTACATGGGAGCAGCAAGAGAAAATAAGGAAGATGCAAAAGCAGAAAACCCTGATGAAACCATTAGATCTCATGAGACTTACTCACTACTGTGAGAACAGTATGGGAGAAACCACCCCCATGATTCAATTATCTCCCACTGGGTCCCTCCCACAACACGTGGGAATTATGGGAATACAATTCAAGATGAGATTGGGTGGGGACACAGAGCCAAACTATACCATGCCACTCCTGTCCCCTCTAAATCTTATGCCCTCACATTTTAAAACCAATCATGCCGGGGAGGATCCAAAATGGTGGCTTAGACACAACTCCAGCACACAACACCCAGTGAAAGAGATGCAGAAACCCAGAGATCTCCTAGCTCCAACAGAGGTACCAGGTGCATTTCAATGGGTCTGGTCCAAGGGTGAGCAAAGCCCACTCAGGGCAGACCGAGATGGGGAGAGGTGCTGCTTCACCCAGAAAGTGCATCTGACCGGTGAGTGGGAGACTCCACCTCTGGTGCTCCAGTCCAGATACAGCACTTCCCCCAAAGCCTCAGCAATATACGGAACAGGGGATCTTTGCCAGTCAAGCGCTGGGAATTACAAGTGCGGAGTTGAATAACAGTGTGCAGACTGAGCTATCACTCCCTCCCCCTACCCGGAGAGAGAGGTAGCTGTAAGCAGAAGCACCTGGGCAGCCCCTACCCCATGACCGGAGAGAGAGAAAGCTGAAAGGGAGAGACTGCCGGGTGTGGCTGGGTGGGTCCCTACCCTCCCCCACAAACCCCAGAGGGCTGAAGCATTGACTCTAGTGGGTAGCGTAGCCAGTGCCACAGTCTGAGAGGAACACTGAATGATCCAGCCCAGTGGAGGAAGGGCACAACCCACCACTAGAGGGGTGGGACTGGGCTACATGTTTTAACAAAAAACACAGGAAGCCTATGTAGCAACGGGACGGCATTCTTGAAAACCCAGCAGCGCCTACAGGTCAGTGGAAGAGTCAGGCCTAATCTACCAGCATAAACAAAAAAGACACAGGAAGCTTCCCTAGTAACCTGATGGAGCCCCTAGAAACCCAGTAGCACCCCCACAGGGAGACAAGCGACCTCATCAAGCAGCTCTCTGACACCACAGCTAGGTAAATCCACAAAGATGGGAAAAAAACAGTGCAAAAAAGGTGAAACCACCAAAGACCAGAACACCTCTTCTCCTTCAAGGGATCACAACTCCTCAACAACACAGGATCACAACTTGACCAAGAAGGAGTGCAAAGAATTGACGGAAACAGGATTCAGAAGGTGGATAATAACAAACTTTTCAGAGCTAAAGGAACACGTTCTAACTCAATGCAAAGAAACCAAAAACCTTGAAAAAAGGTTAGACGAAATGCTAACTAGAATAACCAGCTTAGAGAAGAACATAAACGACTTGATGGAGTTGAAGAACACAGCATGAGAGCTACGTGAAGCAAACACAAGTTTTAATAGCTGAATCGATCAAGCAGAAGAAAGGATATCAGAGATTGAAGATCAACTCAATGAAGTAAAAAGAGAAAGGCAATACAAGAGAAAAAAGAGTGAAAAGAAATGAACAAAGCCTCCAAGAAATATGGGATTATGTGAAAAAATCTAATCTACGCTTGATTGGTGTACCTGAATATGATGGGGAGAATGAATTCAAGCTGGAAAACACACTCCAGGATATTATTCAGAAGAACTTCCCAAGCCTAGCAAGGCAGTCCAAATTTCAAATTCAGGAAATACAGAGAACTCCATAGAGATATTCCTCAAGAAGAGCAACTCCAAGGCACATAATTGTCAGATTCACCAGGGTTGAAATAAAGGAAAAACTGCTAAGGACAGCCAGAGAGAAAGGTCAGGTCACCCACAGAGGAAAGCAAATCAGACTTACAGCAGATCTCTTGGCAGAAACTCTACAAGCCAGAAGAGAGTGGGGGCCAATATTCAACATCCTTAAAGAAAAGAAAAGAACTTTCAATCCAGAATCTCATATCCAGCCAAACTAAGCTTCATAAGTGAAGGAGAAATAAAATCCTTTAGGGACAAGCAATTATTGAGAGATTTTGTCACCACCAGACCTGCCCTAAAAGAGCTCCTGAAAGAAACACTAAGCATGGAAAGGAACAAGTACCAGTCACTGCAAAAGCAAACCAGTTGGCAAAGACCAAAAATGCAATAAAGAAAATGGGTTAACTAATGAGAAAGAAAACCAGCCAGTAACAAAACGGCAGAATCAAATTCACACATAACAATATTAACATTGAATGTAAATGGCCTAAACACCCCAATCAAAAGACACAGACTGGCAAAAAAAATTTTGCTATCTACCCATCTGACAAAGGGCTAATATCCAGAATCTACAAATAACTGAAACAGACATACAAGAAAAAAAACAAACAACCCCATTCAAAAGTGGGTGAAGGATATGAACAGACACTTTTCAAAAGAGGACATATATGAGGCCAACAAACATATGAAAAAATGCTCATCATCACTGGTCATTAGAGAAATGCAAATCAAAACTACACTGAGATATCATCTCATGCTAGTTAGAATGGCAATCATTTAAAAATCGGGAGACAACAGATGCTGGACAGGATGTGGAAAAATGGGAATACTCTTACACAGTTGGTGGGAGTGTAAATTAGTTCAATCATTGTGGAAGACAATGTGGCAATTTCTCAAGGATCTAGAAATAGAAATTCCATTTGACCCAGCAATCCCACTATTGAGTATATACCCAAAGAACTATATAATGTTCTACTATAAAGTCACATGCACATGTATGTTCATTGCAGCCCTGTGTACAATAGCCAAGACCTGGAACCAACCCAAATGCCCATCAATGATAGACTGGACAAAGAAAATGTGGATACAGATCCAAGATGGCCGAATAGGAGCAGCTGAGGATTGCAGCTCCCAGTGAAAGCGTGGAGGGTGAGTGGACACCACATTCCCAGACGGATTTTTATTGCCCACAGACCAGGATATTCCTAGGGGGAGGAGCCCCAAGGGTCCCCAGCGCAGCTGGTTTGGCCAGCGCGGCGAGCGCAGCTGTTTTCGCTGGCACCGCTGTTTTCGCTGGCGCAGCTGTTTTCGCTGGCGCGGCTGTTTTCGCTAGCGCCACTGTTTTCGCTGGCGTGGCTGTTTTCGCCGCCGCTGTTTGGAGCCGCGCCCCGGCGCAGCGGTTCCCCATACAAAATACGTGGGTCCAGGTGCCGTTTTAGCTGGCAATTGGAGCTCCGGGAAGGCAGAGCCGCCCATTCATCTGATTAAAAAAGGGGACTGAAATAGGCAGCCAAGCCAGGAGATTTCCCAGGCAGAAAAACGCCAGCACTCGCGGTTTCAGCCGGCGCAATGGGTCACCGCACGGGAAATCATACAGATCCCGGCGCCTTTTCAACAGGCGGCTGGAACACCTGGGAGACAGTCGACCATTCAACTAAAAAAGACTCTCTGAGGCAGGGAGCCAGGTGATCAAGCTCGACTGGTCCCACCCCAACAAAAAAAAAACAGCCATCAGAAACGCTCTGGATCGAGAGTTTCACAGCAAGCACAGCTGAACCCGGGACGGTCCAGCTCTGTGGGGGAGGGGCGTCCGCCATTACTGAGGCAGTCTGCCACTATGGAGGTAGTGTGCCATTGCAGACGCAGTTCTAACTACACCGGTATAAACTGGACTGCAGGGAAGTTCACACAGCAGCTGGGCGGAGCCCACAGCAGCTCAGCAAAGCCTCTGCAGGCAGTGAGTAGGCCGCCTCATCGCTGGGCAAGGCAGACCTGAGAAAAAGCCAGCAGCACAAGGGAAACTCAGAAATAAAGCCCTAACTCCCTGCAACAGAGCACCTGGGGAAAAAAAAAGGGGTTTACGAGTTCTGCTGCAGCAGACTTAAACGTACCTGCCCAGCAACTCTGAATGAACAACAGAGCTCACAGCTCAGCACTTGAGCTCCTATAAAGAACACTCAGTCGCCTCAAGCAGCTCCCTGACACCCGTATATCCAACGAGTCACCTCATAAAGGAGAGCTCAGACTGGCATCTGGTGGGTAATCTGGGACAAAGATAGCAGAAGAAGAAACTGGCAGCAACCCTTACTGTTCTACAGCCACTGCAGGTGATCCTCAGGCAAGCAGGGCTGGGAGTGGACCTCAGCAGTCCTACAGCAGAGGGGCCAGACTGTTAGAAGGAAAACTAAGAAACAGAAAGAAATCAGTTTATCATCAACAAACTGGACATCCAGTGAGAGACCCCATTTGAAAATCACCAACCACAAAGACCACATATAGATAAATCCACAAAGATGGGATGAAACCAGAGCAAAAAGGAGGAAAACACCCAAAACCAGAACGCCTCTCCTCCTACAAGGGGTCACAACTCCTCACCAGCAAAGGAACAAGGCTGGATGGACAATGAATGTGATGAAATGACAGAATCAGGCTTCAGAAGGTGGGTAATATGAAACTTCTGTGAGCTAAAAGAACATGTTCTAACCCAATGCAAAGAAACTGAGAACCTTGAAAAAATATTTGATGAAATGCTAATGGCAATAAACAACTTAAAGAGGAATATAAGTGAACTGATGGAGCTGAAAAACACAACACGAGAACTTTGCGAAGCATACACAAGTTTCAACAGCCGAACTGACCAAGCAGAAGAAAGGATATCAGAGCTCGAAGATCAACTCAATGAAAAAAACCGAGAAGGCAAGAGTAGAGAAAAAAGGGTAAAAAGGAATGAATAAAGTCTCCAAGAAATACGGGACTATGTGAAAAGACCTAATCTACGTTTGATAGGTGTACCTGAATGTGATGGAGAGAATGAATCCAAGCTGGAAAATACTCTTCAGGATATTATCCAGGAGAACTTCCCCAACCTAGGAAGGAAGGCCAATATTCAAGTTCAGGAAATACAGAGAACACCACAAAGATATTCCTCAAGAAGAGCAACCCCAAGGCACATAATCGTCAGATTCACCAAGGATGAAATGAAGGAGAAAATGCTCAGAGCAGCCAGAGAGAAAGGTCAGGTTACCCACAAAGGGAAGCCCATCAGACTCACAGCAGATCTCTCAGCAGAAACCCTACAAGCCAGAAGAGAGTGGGGGCCAATATTCAACATCCTTAAAGAAAAGAACTTTCAACCCAGAATTTCATATCCAGCCAAACTAAGCTTCATAAGT
>PVKV010032169.1:0-20135 GCA_004027835.1 Alouatta palliata
GATGTCAACAACATGATCATCTCGACAGATGTGGGAAAGGCTTTTGATAAAATCCAACAACTCTTCATGTTAAAATCTCTCGATAAATTAGGTAATGAAGGAACATACTTCAAAATATTAAGAGACATCTGTGAAAAACGAAACAGCGAACATCATACTGAATGTACAAAAGCTGGAAACATCCCCTTGAAAACTGGCACAGGAGAAGAATGCCCTCTCTCATCACTCCGATTCAATGTGTTATTGGAAGTCCTGGCCAGAGCAAACAGGCAAGAGAAACAAAGAACATCCAAATAGGAAGGGAGGAAGTCAAATAATCCCTGTGTGCAGATGACATGATCCTCTGTCTAGAAAACCCCATAGTCTCAGCCCAAAAGCTTCTTAAGCTAATAAACAACTTCAGCAAAGTCTCAGGATATAAAATCAATGTACAAAAATCACTAGCATTCCTATACACCAACAACAGTCAAGACAAGAGCCAAATCAGGAACAAACACCCATTCATAATTGCCACAGAAAGAATAAAATACCTAAGAATACAGGTAATAAGAAAAGTGAAAGAGCTCTACAAAAGAACTACAAACCACTGCTCAAAGAAATTACACATGACATAAACAAATGAAGAAACATTCCATGGTCATGGACAAGAAGAAGCAATATCACTGAAATGGCCCTACTGCCCAAAGGAATTTATGTATTCAATGCTATTCGTATTAAGCCATCACTGATATTCTTCACAGAACTAGAGAACATTGTTTTAAAATTCATATGGAACCCAAAAAGAGCCTGAATAGACAAGTCAATGATAAGAAAAAAGGACAAAGCTGGAGGCATTATGGTACTCAACTTCTAACTATCCTACAGGGCTACAGTAAGAGATTGGTACTGGTACAAAAACAGACACATAGATCAATGGAATAGAATAGAGAGCCCAGAAATAAGGGCCACACACCTAAAACCATCTAATCTTCAACAAAGCAGACAAAAACAAGCAATGGGGACAGGATTCACTATGCAATAAATGGTATGGGGGTAACTGGTTAGCCCTATACAGAAGATTAAAACTAGACCCTTTCCTTACACCATAACTAATGCCAATCCTACTGAAGCTACCTCAAAAAACAGGAGAAGGGAATACTTTTAAACTAATTCTACAAGGCCAGTATTACCCTGATACTCAAACTAGAAAAAGACACATCAGGAAAAACAAACAAAAAACAAACAAACAAACAAACAAACAAAAACCACAAGCTAATATCTCTGATGAATATTGATGAAAAATCCGCAACAAAATACTAGCAAGTCGAATTCAACAATACATTAGAAAGGTCATTCATCATGACCAAGTTAGATTTATCTCTGGGATGCAAGGATGATTCAACATACGCAAATCAATAACCTTGATACATCATCTCAAGAGAATGTAGGTTAAAAACCATATGATCATTTGAATTGGTGCTGAAAAAGCATTTGGTAAAATTTAATATACCTTCATGATAAAAACTCTCACAAAACTGGGGATGAAAGAAACATACCTCCACAAAATGAAAGCCATGTAGGAGAGACCCACAGCTAGTATCACACTGAATGGAGAAAAACAGAAAGATTTTTCTCTGAGATCTGGAACGTGACACGGATGCCCACTTTTAACACTGTTATTCAAAATATTACTGGATGCCCAGCTAGAGCAATCAAACAAGAGAAAGATATGAAGGGTACCCAAACGGAAAAGTAAAAACTCAACATATTCTTGTTTGCTGACGACATTATCTGATATTTGCAAAAACCCAAAGACTCTACCAGAAAACCATTAGAACTGATAAATTCAGTAAACTTGCAGGATACAAAATCACCATGCAAAAAATCAGTAGCATTTCCACATGCCACCAGTGAACAATGCAAAAAAGAAATTTTAAAAGTTATTCCATTTACAAGAGCCACACAAAAAATTAATACTGAGGAATTAACCAAATAATTGACAGATCTCTGTAATGAAAACTGTAAAACACTGATGAAGGAAGTTGAAGAGGACACCAAAAAATAATCTACAGATTCAGTGCAATCCCTATCAAGGTACCAATGACATTCTTCTCAGAAATGGAGAAAACAATCCTAAAATGTTTATGGAACCACAAAGGACCCAGAATAGCCAACGCTATCCTAAGGAAAAGGACAAACCTGGAGGAATCACATTACCTGACTCCAAATTATATACTACAGAGCTAGAGTAATAAAAAACACAAGGTGCTGGCATATAAACAGATACATACACCAATTGAACAGAATAGAGAACCCAGAAATAAATCAACACACTTACAGTGAACCCATTTTTGACCATGGTGGCAAGAGCATACACTGGGGAATAGACAGGATCTTCAATAAGTGGTGCTATGAAAACTGGATTATCTATAGGCAGAAGAATGAAACCAAACCCTGTGTCTCACTATATACAAAAATCAAATCAAAACGGATTAAATACTTAAATCTAAGACCTCAAACTATGCAACTACTACAAGAAAACTTTGGGTGCACAGCAAAGAAAACAATCAACACAGTGAAGAGACAACATGCAGAATGGATTTCCCAACAATCCATCTGAGAAGGGATTAACAGGCAGAAGATATAATGAACCCAAGTGACTGTTTAGGAAAAATATCTAATAATCAGATTAAAATGGGCAAAAGATCTGAATCGACATTTCTCAAAAGGAGATACACAAATGGCAAAGAGGCATATGAAAATGTGCTCAACATCACTGACCACTGGAGAAATGTAAATCAAAACTACAGAGAAATATCACCTCGCCTCAATTAAAATGGCTTACATCCAAAAACCAGGCAATGACAAACACTAGTGAGGTTGTGGAGAAAAGGGAACCCTTGTGCACTGTTGGTGAGAATAACAATTAGTACAACCACTATGGAGAACAGTTTGCAGGTTCCTCAGAAAACAAAAAATTGAGATACCATACCATCCAGTAACCCCACTGTTGGGTATATACCGAAAAGAAAGGAAATCAGTAAAGCAAAGAGATATCTGCATTCCTATGTTTATTGCATCACTGTTTACAGTAGCTCAGATTTGGATGCAACCTAAGTGTCCATCAACAGACGAATGGATAAAGAAAACATGGTACATATACACAATGGAGTAATATTCAGCTACAAAAAGAGTGAGATCCACTCATTGGCAGCAACCTGGGTGGAACCGGAGATCATTATGTTACGTGAAATAAGCCAGGCGCAGAAAGGCAAACATTGTGTGTTCTCACTTATTTCTGGGATCTAAAAATGAAAGCAGTTGAACTCATGGCATAGAGAGTAGAAAGATGGTTACCAGAGGCTGGAAAAGTTGTGGGGTGTTGGGGGAAGGAGGTGGGGATGGTTAATGAGTACATAAAAAAATAGAAAGAGTGGATGAGGCATACTATTGACAGCAAAACAGGATGAACATTGTCAAACAACTTAATGGTACATTTTAAAATGACTAAAAGATGGCTTGTAACACAAAAGATAAATGCTGGAGGGGATGGATACTGCATTCTCCATGACGTGCTTGTCTCACATTGCACACTTCTATCAAAACACCTCATGTACCCCATAAATGTGTACACTTGCTATGTACCACCAGAAAAAATTGAAAAATACTTAACGAGTAAACTTAAGAAAAAAAAAAATTCAAAAGTGGCAGAGCTTTCAGGAGTCCATGGAATCCAGAATAAAAAAGAGGATTCACGCTTGATATCAGGATTAACCTCCCTCTAGTGGTTCACCCTAAAGTGTGAAGAAATGTGGCCCTGTGGCCCACATTATGAGAGATCTATTAAAAGGTAAAAGGCTTGTGTTGCTTTTCAAAGCCCAAATAATTCGATTACGTTTTCAGGATTGGATGTAAGTAAGCAGCAGTCTGTTTAAAAAAGAGGATACAGAAAGAAGGAGGAGAGGCTAAGGGAGGAGAAGGCGTGGTAACATCCTCATTTTATGGGAAACTGCTGAAGGTGTATGCTAGTAACTGAGAGTTAAGTATATCACTTAAAGTTACTAGAGTCACCAATAGAAGAACTAAAGATCAAAAGGTATAAAAATTGCCAGAAAGAAAGACCGGGGGATTTGTGGAAAGATGGCTGAATAGGAACAGCTCCAGTATGCAGCTCCCAGTAAGACTGATGCAGAAGGCAGGTGACTTCTGCATTTCCAACTGAGGTACCTGGTTCATCTCACTGGGACTGGTTGAACAGTGAGTGCAGCCTAAGGAGGGCGAGCTGAAGCAGGGTCGAGTGTCGCCTCACCCGGGATGTGTAAGGGGTTGGGACACTCCCTCTCCTAGCCAAGGGAAGCCATTAGATTCTGTACCCTGCACTCCAGCATGGATACTGTGCTCTTCCCACAGTCTTTGCAACCCGCAGACCAGGAGATTCCCTCCAGTACCTACACCACCACCAGGGCCCTGGGTTTACAGCACAAAGTGGGGTGGCCTTTTGGGCAGATGCTGATCTAGCCAGAGCAGTTTTATTTTTCCATACCCCAGTGGCACCTGGAATGCCAGTGAGACAGAAATGTAAACTCTTCTGGAAAGGGGGCTGAATCCAAGGCACCATGTGGTCTGGCTCAGTGGGTCCCACTCCCATGGAGACCAGCAAGCTAAGATCCACTGGCTTGAAATTCTCATAGCTAGCACAGCAGTCTGAGCTTGGCCTGAGACATGTGAGCTTGGTGGGGGAAGGGCTTCTGACATTGCTGTGGCTCCAGTAGGCAGTTTTAGCCTTCCAGTGTAAACAAAGGCACCAGAAAGTTCAAACTGGGTGAAGAAGGAATCTAGTGAGACAGTCTGCCTGCAGTGGCCTTGCTGAGTATGGAATCTGTGAAAAAAGGCAGCAGCCCATCAGGGACTTATAAATAAAGCCCCCAATTTCCTGGGACAGAGCACCTAGGGGAAGGGGCATTGTGGGCACAGCTTCAGCAGATGTAAACATCTCTGCCTGGCAGCTCTGAGGAGAGCAGCAGATCTTCCAGCACAGAGTTTGAGCTCTGATAAGGGACAGACTGCCTCCTCAGGTGGATCCCTGACCCCTGTGCCTTCTGATTGGGAGATGCTTCCCAGTAGGGGTCAACAAACATCTCATACAAAAGAGCTCTGGCTGGCATATGGTGGGTGACCCTCTGGTAAGAAGCTATCAGAGGAAGAAACAGGCATCAGTCTTTGCTGTTCTGCAGCCTCCACTGGTGATAGCCAGACAAGCAGGGTCTGGAGTGGATCTCCAGCAAACTCCAGCAGACCTGCTGCAGAGGACATTAACTGCTTGAAAGAAAACTAATAAACAGAAAGGAACAGTTGTAACATCAACAAAAAGGACGCCCACTCAGAGACCCCATCCAAAGGTCACTGACTTCAGAGACCAAAGGTAGATAAATCCACAAAGACAAGGAAAAACCAGCACAATAAGGCTGAAAATTCCAAAAAACAGAAAACCGCTTCTTCAGGGGATCACAACGCCTTGCCAGCAAGGGAAGAAAACTGGGCAAAGAATGACTTTGAGTTTGATGAATTGACAGAAGCAGGCTTCGGAAGGTGGGTAATAACAAACTCCTCTGCGCTAAAAGAGCATATTCTAACCCAATGCAAGGAAACCAAGAACCTTGATAAAAGGTTAGTCAAATTCCTAACTAATTGAATAACCAGTTTAAAGAAGAACAAAATGACCCGACAGAGCTGAAAAACACAGCATGAGAATGTCGTGAAGCATACACAAGTACTCACGGCCGAATTGATCAAGTGGAAGAAAGGATATCAGAGATTGAAGATCAACTCAATGAAATAAAGTGAGAAGACAAGATTAGAGAAAAAAGAGTGAAAGGAAATGGGCAAAGCCTCCAAGAAATACGGAATTATGTGAAAACAACAAATCTACCTTTGCTTGGTGTACCTGAAAGTGACAAGGAGAATAAAACCAAGTTGGAAAACACTCTTCAGCGTATTATCCAGGAGAACTTCCCCAACCGAGCAAGGCAGGCCAACGTTAAAATTTGGAAAATACAGAGAACACCACAAGGATACTCCTTGAGAGGAGCAACCCCAAGACACACAATCATCAGATTCACCCAGGTTGAAATGAAGGAAAGAATGCTAAGCGAAGCCAGAGAGAAAGATCCGGTTACCTACAAAGTGAAGTCCATCAGACTCACAGCAGATCACTGGGCAAAAACCCTACAAGCCAGAAGAGAGTGGGGGCAAATATTCAACATTCTTAAAGAAAAGAATTTTCAGCCCAGAATTTCACATCCAGCCAAACTAAGCTGCACAAGCAACGGAGAAATAAAATCCTTTACAGCCAAGCAAATGCTGAGAGATTTTGTCACTACTTGTGGCCTGCCTTACAAGAGCTCCTGAATGAAGCATGGACAGGAACAGCCAGTACCAGCCACTGCAAAAACATACCAAATACTAAAGACCACTGACACAATGAAGAAATTGCATAAACTAATGGGCAAAACAACCAGCTGGCATCACAATGGCAGGATCAAATTGACACATAACAATATTAACCACAAAAGTAAATGGGCTAAATGCCCCAATTAAAAGACACAGACTGGCAAATTGGATAAAGAGTCAAGACCCATCAGTGTGCTGTTTTCAGGAGACCCATCTCATGTGCAAACACACTAACACATAGGCTCAAAATAAAGGGATGGAGGAATATTTACCAAGCAAATGGAAAGAAAAAAAATAAATGCAGGGGTTGCAATCCTCCTCTCTGATAAAAGACTCTAAACCAACCAAGATCAAAAGAGACAAAGAAGGGCATTACATAATAGTAAAGGGATTAATGCAACAAGAAGAACCAACTAGCCTAAATATATATGTACCCAATACAGGAGCACCTAGATTTATAAAGCAAGTTCTTAGAGACTTACAAAGAGACTTAGACTTTCACACAATAATAGTGGGAGACTTTAACGTCTCACTGTCAATATTAGACACATCAACAAGACAGAAGATTAACAAGGATATCTAGGACTTAAACTCAGCACTGGATCAAGGGGACCTAAAAAACATCTACAGAACTCTCTCTACCCCAAATCAACATAATATTCATTCTTCTCTGCATCACATCACACTTATTCTAAAATTTACCATATAATTGGATGTAAAACACTCCTCAGCAAATGCAAAAGAACAGAAATCATAACAAACAAACAATCAGACCACAATGCAATCAAATTAGAATTCAGGATTAGGAAACTCACTCAAAACCGCTCAGCTACATAGAAACTGAACAACCTGCTCCTGAATGACTACTGGATAAATAATGAAATGAAGGCAGAAATAAAAATGCTCTTTGAAACTGATGAGAACAAAGACACAACATACCAGAATCTCTGGGACACATTTAAAGCAGTATGTAGACGGGAATTTACAGCACTAAATGCCCACAAGAGAAAGCAGGAAAGATCTAAAATCGACACCCTAACATCACAGTTAAAAGAACTAGAGAAGCAAGAAAAAACAAATTCAAAAGCTCCAGAAGACAAGAAATAACTTAGATCAAAGCAGAACTGAAGGAAAGAGAGGCATACACACACACGCACACACACACACACACACACACACACACAAACCCTCAAAAAATCCATGTACCCGGGAGATGATTTTTCAAAAAGTTCAACAAAATAGACTGCTAGCCAGACTAATAAAGAAGGAAAGAAAGAAGAATCAAATAGATCCAATAAGAAATGATGAAGGGAATATCACCACGATCCCACAGAAATACAAACTACCATCAGACAATACTGTAAAAACTTGTACGCAAATAAACCAGAAAACCTAGAAGAAATGGATAAATTCCCGGACTCTTAATGCCCTCCCAAGACTAAACCAGGAAGAAGTCGAATCCCTGAATAGACCAATAACAAGTTCAGAAAATTGAGACAGCAATTAGTAGAGCCTAGCAACCAAAAAAAGTTCAGGGCCAGACGGATTGACAGTCAAATTCTGTCAGAGGTACAAAGAGGAGCTGGTACCATTCCTTCTGAATCTATTCTGAACAACAGAAAAAGAGGGGATCCTCCCTAACTCATTTTATAAGGCCAACATCATCCTGATACCAAAACCTGGTAGACTCACAACAAAAAAAGAAAATTTCAGGCCAATATCTCTGATGAACATCCATGCAAAAATCCTCAATAAAATACTGGCAAACTGAATCCAGCAGTACATCAAAAAGCTTATACACCACGATCATGTCGGCTTCATCCCTGGGATGCAAGGCTGTTTTAACATTCGCAAATCAATAAGAGTAATCTATCACATAAACAGAACCAAAGACAAAAACCATATGATTATTTATTTATTATACTTTAAGTTCTGGGTGAAACTGGAAACCATATGATTGTCTCAACAGATGCAGAGAAGACCTTCGAGAAAATTCAATAATTTTCATGCCGAAAACTCTCAATAAACTAGGTATCGACGGAATGTATCTCAAAATAATAAGAGCTATTCATGACAAACCCGCAGCTCATATCATACTGAATGGGCAAAAGCTGGAAGCATTCCCTTTGAAAACCGGCACGAGACAAGGATGCCCTTTCTCACCACTCCTATCCAACATGGTATTGGAAGTTCTGGCGACGACAATCAGGCAAGAGACAGAAATAAAGGATATTCGATTAGGAAAAGAGGAAGTCCAATTATCTCTGTATGCAGATGACATGTTGTATATATAGGAGACCCCATCGTCATAACCCAAAATCTCCTTAAGCTGATAAGCAACTTCAGCAAAGTCTCAGGATACAAAATCAATGTGCAAAAATCACAAGCATTCCTATACGCCAATAACAGAACAACAGAGAGCCAAATTATGGGTGAACTCCCATTCACAATTGCTACAAAGA
Source organism: Alouatta palliata (assembly GCA_004027835.1). Taxonomy (NCBI): domain Eukaryota; kingdom Metazoa; phylum Chordata; class Mammalia; order Primates; family Atelidae; genus Alouatta; species Alouatta palliata. The sequence continues at coordinate 8,892 of PVKV010032169.1, forward strand.
GAATAAAATGCCTAGGAATACAACTAACAAGGGATATGACGGACCTCTTCAAGGAGAACTACAAACCACTGTTCAAGCAAATAAGAGAGGACACAAACAGATAGAAAAGCATTCCATGCTCATAGTAAGGAAGAATACATACCGTGAAAATGGCCATACTGCCTAAAGTAATTTATAGATTCAATGCTATCCCCATCAAGCTACCATTGACTTCTTCAAAGAATTGGAAAAATTACTTTAAATTTCATATGGAACAACAACAACAACAACAAAGCCTGCATAGCCAAGAAAATCCTAAGCAAAAGCAAAACAAAACAAAACAAAACAAAAACAAACAAACAAACAAACAAACAAACAAAAAAACCCTAAAAACAAAGCTGCAGGCATCACGCTACCTGACTTCAAACTATACTACAAGGCTACAGTAATCAAAACAGCTTAGTACTGGTACCAAAAAGAGATATGGGCCAATGGAACAGTACAGAGGTCTCAGAAATAACGCAACACCTCTACAACCATGTCATCTTTGACAAACCTGACAAAAATGAACAATAGGGAAAGGATTCCTTATTTAATCAATGATGTTGGAAAAACTGGCTATCCATATGCAAAAAGCTGAAACTGGATTTCTTCCTCACACTTTATACAAAAATTAACTCAAGATGAATTAAAGACTTAAACGTAAGACCGAAAACCATAAAAAACCCTAGAAGAAAACCCAAGCAATATCATTCAGGATGTAGGCATGGGCAAAGCCCTCATGACTAAAACACCAAAAGCCATGGCAACGAAAGTGCAAATCGACAAATAGGATCTAATTAAACTAAAGAGCTTCTGCACAGCAAAAGAAACTATCATCAGAGTGAACAGGCAACCTACAGAATGGGAGAAAATTTTTGCAATCTCTCTATTTCACAAAGGGCCAATATCCAGTATCTACAAAGGACTTAAATTTACACGTATAAAGCAAAGAACCCCATTGAAAAGTGGGCAAAGGATATGAACAGACACTTCTGAGAAGGAGACATTTATGCAACCAACAAACATAGGATAAAAAGCTCATCATCACTGGTCATTAGAGAAATGCAAATCAAAACCACAATGAGATACCATCTCACACCAGTCAGAATGGTGATCATTAAAAAGCCAGGAGACAACAGATGCTGGAGAGGATGTGGAGAAACAGCAACACTTTTACACCATTGGTGGGAGTGTAAATTATTAGTCCAACCATTGTGGAAGACAGTGTGGTGATTCCTCAAAGATCTAGAACTAGAAATACCATTTGATCCAGCAATCCCATTACTGGGTATATACTCAAAGGTTTATAAATCATTCTATTGTAATGACACACGCACATGTGTGTTTATTGCAGCACTGTTCACAGTAGCAAAGACTTGGAAACAACCCAAATGCCCATCAATAATAGACTGCATAAAGAAAATGTGGCACATATATACCACGGACTACTATGCGGCCATAAAAAAACGATGAGTTCATGTCCTTCGCAGGGACATGGATGAAGTTAGAAACCACCATTCTCAGCAAACTATCACAAGAACAGAAAACCAAACACAGCATGTTCTCACTCATAAGTGGGAAGTGAACACTTGGACACAGGGACGGGAACTTCACACAGCGGGGCCTGTCGGGGGTGGGGAGCTAGGGGAGGGATAGCATTAGGGGAAACACCCAATGTAGATGACAGGGTGATGGATGCAGCTAACCACCATGGCACTTATATACCTATATAACAAATCTGCCCATTCTGTGCATGTACCCCAGAAATTAAAGTATAATACAAAGGAAAGAAGAAGGAAGGAAGGAAGGAAGGAAGGAGAAAGAAAGAAAGAAAGAAAGAGAAAGGAAGGAAGGAAGGAAGGAAGAAAGGAAGAAAGGAAGAAAGAAAGAAAGAAAGAAAGAAAGAAAGAAAGAAAGAAAGAAAGAAAGAAAGAGAAAGAAAAAGGAAGGAAGGAAGGAAGGAAGGAAGGAAGGAAGGAAAGAGAGAGAGAGGAAGGGAGGGAGGGAGGAAGGAAGGAGGAAGGAAGGAAGGAAGGAAGGAAGGAAGGAAGGAAGCAAGCAAGCAAGCAAAGGGCGGATTTAAGATAGTGTGAGTGAGTTAAATCCTCCTCTCTGGTAGAGTGTGGTCTCTTGATGATGTCTGAAGTTGAGCAATTATTGAATTAGCAGATTAGGCATTTTATTTAGATATAAGGAGGTAATGGCCAGAACAAGGCAAACAGAAATTATTAAAGTGGTCTACTCTGGGAAGCACAGCTGTGGAGTAGAAAGTGATGGGACCTCGAACCTTTGCTTTTTACGATAAGCTCTTTTGTAGTTTCTGATCATCACTATTATATTCATCATGTGCATACAGTTTTTTCATTAGGAACAATTATTTGGGGACAGTTTCAAAAAGATTAATGTGTATGGGAGGAAGTCCCAAGGTTAATCACCTTGACTTTAGCATGATTTTACCACATTGAAGGAGATTTCATTTTACATCTACTAAACAAAGTGAAAACCTAAAATTGATCAGCAACTCATGGTACTGGAGATCAGCCAACTCATGCCTCAGTAATCCATGAATGCATCACTTCACAATGGTGAATGTTGATAATATTGTTCCAGAGACATCACGGAGACATCAGAATGCGTTCAGTAGCCTGCAGCAAAGAAGCTGAAGGAGTGTATTACCTTACAGTAAATGACCTCCCAAATGGCCCCCAAAAGGTTACTCAAAAGGATGAAAGGCAGTTGACAGAAAATTCTCTCCTGACTCAATACCCCATTTTGTTGAGATAGTGTTATTAAATCTTCTGTGTGGTTTCCTTGAGTACAGAAAATGCCATGCTTTCATGTGTTAATTAATGTGCCTCCAGAAAATAAATAAGTGGGTCATGAAAACATCCTATGGTTGGGACGAGTACAGAAAAGCTCCATGAGGGTACGAGCCAAGCGAGTTCAGGCCAGAGAATCAGGCAGTTGCCTGGAGTAAAATCGAGCTATACCCTGGGATGCAGCCCAGAGGATCAGACTCCCTCTGTACTGACACTTTGCTCCTGGTTAGAGAGAAAATTCCAGGCCGCCCAGAGCACCAGAAAGAAAAGACACTGGACCTTCGAAAACCAAAAACCAGCGGAACAGGCACATCCCCAGGACAGAGGGAAATAAGATGAATGAGTCTCTTGTATTGGGCACTGAATGTATGCCAGGCACTGTGAAAAACATTTACCATACATTATCACTTGTTATCCTTTTAAATATCCCTTTGTACAGATGAGCACTCCAAAGCTAAGATGGAGAAAAAAAGGGGTAAAGTAACTTGACCAAAGTAAGCACAACTATTAAGTCATGGCCTGGGGTGTAGCTCTAGGTATACTGTTATAAAATCAGCTCTGTCGACTGCCTAAAATTAGAACAAAGAAGGACAATAGTGAAAGCTTTAAGTGTGTATTAGAAGGTGAATTGGTTCTTAGAGAGAAAAATATCTGGAAGGCTATGTGAAAACCGTCAGTCAATACAGCCCTTTCACTCGGTTTCTAAGCAGAGCTGGGGCAAAACTACTTGTTACAAAGGGAATTTGTAAGATGCTTAATTAGGGTTTCTGAAATTCAACCTCTGAGAGCACACTGAGGCTCAGAGTGGCTAAGTGTCTTGCTCTGAAATTCAGCCTAAGAGCCAATCTGACTCCAAGGCCCGTCTCCTTTGGTTTGCACCAAAACCACAACAACAAACCTGCTCTTCTCGCCTGGTAAGAGCACATCTTGGAAATCCCCTTAAATCAGCTTATATAGAAAAAACTCACACTTGTTAATGGTTGCATAATAATCCTCAGGATGGCTGCACCGCCAGGGTATCAGTCACTCCTCAACTGATGCATACTTGCTTTGTGCCCTAGTTTGCCCAATATGAATGCTTCCGTGATAAACATATGTCCTCATCTCCTGGGGTTCTCATTTCTACAGGACTGACTACCCATTCCATCCCTGCCCCATACACAAATCCGTCTCCGTCAACTCTTCACTTTGTAAGGATCCAAAGTGCCGTTTGCTGAATTTGTTGTATCGACTCAGGACAACTTAGCAATCATTGTTATTATTTATTAAACCACAGGGGCACATCCAAACTCCTTCCAGTTCTCCCTAAATAACAGCCTAAGGCAGACGTTTTTATTGGCCTGTATCCCATAATTATTTTTATTTAGAGGAATTTGGTAGTGGCAGGGGTGGGGTGGGGTGTGTGGATGGTGTGAATTGACAGAAACAATTTCCCTACTCCAAAATACAGTTATGTTTTCATTCTCTATGCCCCTAAACACCCTCCCTGCAGCTATGCATCAAGCAATTCATGGAAAGAGGCTTCTTTACGGAGAACCCTGTTTTGGGTGTTTTGATTTACTTTTGTGTATAGAGTTGATCCGTCCCTCTTCCCATTGGTGTCCCTCCCCCCCTCCAGTCCTCTTCCTTCTTTTCTTCTCTTCTCTTCTGCTCTCTGAACTGCATCCCCACTCCTTCTGATTTCTCCCTCCTGAAGGGAAGAAGGAGATGGGCCACATGAATCAGCAGAGCAGTGCCTACTCCACTCTTTGAAGTTCTCTGCATCTGAACCTCTCTCTCTTTTGAAAGCTCTGCTGAGAAACGATCAGACAGTGAAGTTCGACCCACGCACTCAAAGTCGTTGTGGTCCCATTTTAAGCCAACTCCCGTGCATGTACGGCTAGGAGCATTGAGAGCAGAGTCTGAGTGAGGACATGGAGGCCGGTGGTGAAAAGCCTTGGTGAGAAGTTTGGACATGTTTGGACATGCAAGGCCTTAGAGAGAAGTCCTGCTCACTGTCCAGTCCTTCTGAATCTCTTTTGCTGGCTTGTGCTCCTCAACCCAACTTCTAAATGTCAGAGTATCTCAGGGAATAGCCCTGCACCTTCTTTTCCTGGCTATACTCTCTCTAGGTGAGCCTACCCAGTTTTGTGGCTTGAAATCCTAACTGTGTCCTGTTGTCTCAACAATTCTGTTTCTCCAGCCCCTATGGATGACAAGTAGACTTCGGTAACTAAACATGTGCAAATAGGAGCTCTTACACACCCCCATCTGTCTTTCTCCCTTCTCCATACCTACCTACTCTCTGTCTTTCCTATGACCATACATAGACCTCTGATGAAGATGTGCAAGAAAACACTCTTGTAGTAATCATGCGTTTCTGAAGTTTGTTCCCTGATTGCCTCTAATCCACCCGCAAGTGCTGTCTCTTTCCGTTTCACAAATACCGTGTGAATCCATGCACTAGTCTTCACATTGATGCTTCCAGTCTGGGCCAAGCCCCTGCTGTCTCTGGACTGGACTACTGCAAGAGCCTCCTAACTGGTCTCCCTGCTTTCCTCTGTGCCCTGCCCACTTGTGATATTGCCCACACAGAGCAGCTAGAGAGAAACCACTGAATATGCATTAGACTACACTACTTCCCTGCTTTGATCCTTTCTCTGGCTCCCCTGAGCTCTCTGAAGAAGGATCAGACTCTTCATCATGGCACCACCCACCACCACACCTTCCTCCCTCTCTTTCCTCTGTCCCCTCTCACACTGGGCTCCAGCAGTATTGGCATCCTTTCTGCGTGCCCCGCCCCTCCCAGCACACTCTTTTCTGCTACCGAGCCAGGGGAATTGCTGTTCCCTCTGCTGGGCAGGTTGCCCTCCTGGTTCCTTGAAAGACTGATGGCTTATCATTGTCCTCAGAAAGGCCTTCCCTGGGCTTCATGTCTCCTGTTTTGCCACTTTTCTGGGGTTCTAGGCAATATGTACCAAGTCACCTCGTTTATATCCCCGAGAGCATTCGTAGCAACCTTTAACTGTTTTCATACTCCCTGATCTGTCTATTGTCTGTTTCCCCACTAGAAAACAAGCTCCCTGAGTTCAGGGACGGTCTGGCTGGCAGAATACTTGGTAGACAGAAGACCCTCCAGGAATACTCTTTGAATCGCTGAATAAATAAAATCAATAGCACTTCCTCCCACAGGAAGGGAAACTTCCCTTCCCTCCACTGAGGCTCCACGGGGCTATTTTTGCCTCTGTGACAGCGTGTAGTGGTCAGAACACATTCCGTTTGCAGGTGGCAGAAACTGACCACAAAGAAACTTAAAAAAAATAAAAACTAAAGAAGAGGTGGAAACTCGACTCCATGGAAGCCCCCGAGAAAGGACTTGGGGAGTGGTCCTAGCTGCATCCTTGTCACTTTAGTAGGCCTGTTCCTGTTGCTAGAGGTTCAGGATCCCAGCAATTGTTTTCAGGTTTGGGGATTTGCTGGCCATAGCATGACTTCCCTCAGCTTCCTTCTCCTGCTGTCTCACTGATTTCTGTTGGCTCTGGGGACTGGAAGCCAACGCCAGAGAAAGAGATCTTGTTGAGTCCTGGTCCTCGACTTGGTCTTCCTTGTCATTTCTGTTTCCTAACAATGGGCCGAGAAGCTCTTCTCATCCACGCCACAATCCCCTACCCCTCTGCTAGCATGGCTTCCCCCATGGCCTCTGCCTTCCCAGGTCCCTCTTGGACACCAACCTGGCAATGGTGAGGCACAGCTTCATCTGCTCCCTGCCCAAAAACAACCCAGACCCCCAGGAGATGGCTCTTAACGGCGTGACAGTGACCCCCTTGGTCAGGTATGTGCTGTACCGCAGGCTCTTCCTAGGTCCCCTCTGTCCCTTGCCTTTGCTGGCACTAGCCCTGCCTAGGGGCAGACAGCTGGATTTGCAAGCTGGAGAGGTACATGTCTGTGTATCTGCTTCTCAGCCACCTTGGGATGCTTTCCAGCCAGCGATGAAGCGTTCTCACTGCCTCGCACCCCACAGTGACTCAGTCACTTCCTCAGGTTCACGGTTGTTCTATCATGTGTGACTGCCAAGATCCAGCCATCGCTGCAACCACAGAAAACAGCATTACTTACCCAAAGAAGCCAGAGGAGGAGAGGATGAGAGAACATGTGCTGGGCAGGTGAAATTCGACGGCCACCATAGTCCGATTACATAGCACTCATAGTCCTCCGCTGACACTTCTGTTTTCTGTAGGGGCAGGCTAAGCTTTAGCAGAGTGAAGCCATCCTGGGGAAAGGCACTATGGTTTTCTCTTTTTAAATATCTGGCCCCACTGGCTCATGGCAAATGTGAGACCCCTGTTTACGGGATGAAAAGGGATACAGGGAAGGATAGTTCAGAGTTGGAAAGTCAGAATTGGTCACATCTGATTTTCTTCTTTCTGTTCTGTCAGCCCTGTCTTGGTTTTGTATGTGCGTGTACATGCACATGTGCACTTATACATGCACATTGGTGTTTAATTTGCACTCATTCTAAAGTTCTGATTATACTGCTTCCCTCCTTGAACATGCTGAGTGGTCCCCGTGACCTTGGGTATACAGTCGAAGCACCTTAGCTTGACTCTCAGGGCCCCACACCTTCCAGCCCTGTCTGCTACCATGTGCTCTTGGAGACTATGAGCTCTGTTCTTGCCAGATTACTAGGCATGGCCAGAAGCGACCATGCATGTGCTCTCATGCCAAAGGGCCTTGGGCACAGGCTGATCCCTCTGCCTGGGATGTCTTCCTTCCTGCCTTGACATGGTGCACTGCTCCTCATGTTTCAGAGCCCACCTCGGGGAGTTCTGTCTTTGGTGCATCCTCACTTCATTGCTACTAAGAAGAGTTAGTGGCTGGTCCTCCTTTTTGGAGGAAGTGGGGCCGTAGCTTCTGTTACACTCAACTCTCATGGTTGCTCCCTTGTCTACCCCTCCAGCATTTGGCCCTGTGTGGCCTCTCTGCTCTCACTACACGCACACTGTTCACCTCTTCTCACCCTGCCCCACACCTCCAACACATCAACACTCACTGCTCACTTGTCACATTGCCTGTCGCTTAGACCCCAGTGCCAAGTACCTGATAAGCTTTCCATAAATATTAGCTGGCGAACTGGTACCAGGCCCTTCATTCTAGAGAGCTCAGGTTTTGTTTTGGTTTTTCTTTCGAACCTGAATATGTGCTTGTTGGTCCAGGTTGGGAGCGCCTTGAGAGCGGAGCCAAGAATGAGCAACTGCCTGGCTCTGGGCCAGGCCCTGTTCCCAGCCCTGGGTTTGGCTTTCCTCACCTTCTCATTGAGGACAGTGCTAGATACAAGGTGCTCTTGATTCCTCCACTTCCAGACTGCATGTACTGGGGCCTTGAGTGTATCCTCAAGGCCACCCCACCCTCTCTTGCAAGGTACTTGATTTAATCATTTAATCGTTCCATTATGTGGAGAGAGGGGATAAAAATAACGCTCCCTTCCGAATCGAACCCTTATCCCTTGGGTCTACGGCGGAGCCCTTTCCCTGGCATCCTTTTCAAAAATATCCAGGTGACCGGAGAGGCTGAGCACTCCGCTCCCGCCTCCGCCCCAGTCCCCTTCCCCGTCCCCTCCCACAGCCCCGCAGCCCCGCAGCCCCGCAGCCCCGCAGCAGCCACAGGGGGAACCAAAGAGACAGAAGCCTTCCCAGCTGCCCGGACCACAGACGCCAACACCCCCCGCCCCCCACCACACGCCGTCCGCCCGCCCGCGCCCCGCACCCGCACGCTACCCCACGACCGAGCGGCGGCGGCAACAGCAGCTGGCTGCAGGCTGCGGCGACTCGCACACCGGCGCGCTCCTGGTAGCGCTTGCTATCCCAGGTGACTTCAACTCGCCAGTTCGGATCCCCTGCGCCAGCTCCCTCTCGCGCCTCTGGTCTGGGTTCCGGCACCCACCCCCCGGCCCTCCTGCCTTTCCCTGCCTCTCCGTCCCCCAGCTCGCGGGAAGGGAGGTCGCGGCAGCGGCCCGGCGGCAGCGGCGACCGTGGCGACAGCAGCGACAGCGGCGACAGTGGCGGCGGCGGTGGCGGCGGCAGCGGCTGCGGCGGCGGCGGCGGAGGCTGCGGCGGCGACCGTGGCAGAGGCGGTGGCGGAGGCCTCCGTGGCGGAGGCGGAAGCAGAGGTGGAGGCTGAGGTGGAGGCTGAGGCCTCAGTAGAGGAGGCAGCAGCGGAGGCCACCCTGGGGGAGGTGGAGGCCGCCCTGGCCCGGAAGGAGGCGGAGGCTGCCCGGGCTGCAACGGTGGCGGCGGTGGCGGAGGGCAGTGCGGCCGAAGCCGCCGCCGCAGCGGAGGCTGCGGGGCCCCCCTTGGGGGAGGCGGATGCGGATGCGGATGCGGACGCGGAGGCGGACGCGAATGAGGTGGCGGCTGCGGCGGCCGCCGCGGATGCAGATGCGGATGCTGAGACCCGCGGGGGCTGTGAGGGGAACCCAGATTTTCCGATGGCCTCCCTGTACGTGGGCGACCTGCACCCTGAAGTGACCGAGGCAATGCTGTACGAGAAGTTCAGTCCAGCTGGGCCCATCCTCTCCATCCGCATCTGCAGGGACAAGATCACCCGCCGCTCATTGGGCTACGCGTATGTCAACTACCAGCAACCGGTGGACGCCAAGCGGGCCCTGGAGACCCTGAACTTTGATGTCATAAAGGGCAGGCCAGTGCGCATCATGTGGTCCCAGAGAGACCCGTCGCTCCGCAAGAGCGGCGTGGGCAACGTCTTCATCAAGAACCTGGGCAAGACCATCGACAACAAGGCGCTGTACAACATCTTCTCGGCGTTCGGCAACATCCTCTCCTGCAAAGTGGCCTGCGACGAAAAGGGGCCCAAGGGCTACGGGTTCGTGCACTTCCAAAAGCAGGAATCCGCGGAGCGGGCCATCGATGTGATGAATGGCATGTTCCTGAACTACCGCAAAATTTTCGTCGGGAGATTCAAGTCGCATAAAGAACGAGAGGCCGAGAGGGGAGCCTGGGCCAGGCAGTCCACTAGTGCTGACGTCAAGGATTTCGAGGAAGACACCGACGAGGAGGCCACCTTGCGATGAAGACATCCCAGGAGCTAGCCAGCCAGCAGAGCCAAACCTTGGCTCACACCCGGTTTACAACCCCCCGCCCCCACCCCTCCCCCGCCAACCCACCAGCAGTGTATTTATTGTATTGGGAGTGCAGGTCCCTCTCTTCCTCTCTCCCCCTCTCTCTCCCCTCTTCCTACTTTCTCCCTCCACCTCTCCTCTCCTCCCCTTCCTCTCCCGGGCCCATCCCCACCAAGAGCGTTTTGAATAATCTTACTCATCTGTGCCATTTGTAGGTTAATGGCTGCCTCTTCTCCCTGTCGTTTGGTTTAAAAAGCATTTTCATTCTCTCTTTGTTTACTGCACAGGTGATACAATTTCATGGTAGAAACATCAGAAAGGAGGAGGAGATCAGATGAGGGAAAAACAAGAGAGTAATTGCTCCCCTGGTCCTACTACCCAGAGAGAACCATTTTTACCTTTTTGGTGTGCTGCTTTTCCAGGCTCTCTTCTCTCTCCCTCTCTCTCTTTTGCTCACTCCCACCCCGCCTTCCCTTTTAACACACTGTTATAGAATGGTTCATGTATGTGGTGTTTCTTAACCTGCTTTTCCAGCAACTAAAACCAAACGAAAATCAACCCACTGAACTTCATTCCATGTTATTCAACAGGCTTATGAAACGTCATCTTCAGTGCCTGCAGAGTGCTCCAGTGTATCCGTGGACCTTAACATTTCTGTAATCATTCCCGCATTGTTGGACATTCAGGTGGTGCCTAGTTCTTTCCCTGTGTTTTAGACCAACATTGCGTGCTCTGTGCTTTGATGAGTGAATCCTTCCTTGTCAAGCCAAATCTTTGCTAGCATCCCGGTGGTCTCCTTAACTGTGGACTTGCAAGATCCACATATAGACATTTTAAAGACTTCTCCTGTGTGTTGCCAAAAGGCCCCCTTCATAAGCATTGTACCGATTTGCACTCGTGCCGGCCAGCGCAGCTAGTAAAGAATATGCCCGTTTCCCCTGCATAGTCTCCTGGTCACTGTAATTGATTGTGCGTGTGTGTGCACGCGTGGTGCGTGTGTGCGTGGGTGTGTGCGTGTGTGTGTGTGTGGGCCAGCTTGGCGGGCTGCAAGTGGTATTTCGCTGTCCTCGGTGGTTTTGCTGGAATCAAACACTGTTTATCACCCCCTTCCCCTGTGCCCACTTCCTGTCCTTTTCCCTGTTGTCAGAAAAGTAATTCGGCGTCATTGCAGGAAAACAATAATCACAAGTTAACAGAAGAAAATTAATGTCAAGTTAATTTAAGACAAGTTAACGGCAGAAAATCAATGTCACCAGTAATCATTTCTGATGATTACCCACACATTCCTCA
>PVKV010032170.1:0-20144 GCA_004027835.1 Alouatta palliata
CATCCTCCTCTGCCCTGTGCCCCATCCTCCTCTGCCCTGTGCCCTGTCCTCCACATTGCCCCACCATATCCCGGAGGCCGCTGGTTCTGGCAGCTGGAGAGCCAAAGGTGTCCTGGGGAAGCTGTCCCTAGAAACAGCCCCGGCTTCAAGAAGCAGGATTTCACCCTCCTACTGTTATGTGAGTGGCAGATCCTGCCGGAGTGTGCCCCATGTCCCCTGGGCATGTGGTGCCCCTGACCCTCCAGCGTTCCCTGCCCTCTGCTATCTGGGTCTCCCTGGCCCCGAGGCACTGGGGCCCACGGGCCTTCGGTCGGAGGGTGACGTGCTCCTGACGGCCTCCAGAGGGCGGCCTTGCTCCATGGAAACACACTCGGGCAGGGCCCGTTTCCCAGGTGGAGGGGCTGAGACCCGCTCCCTTCGACCCTCCTCCTCTGCCCCTCGAGGTGGCTGGGGTCCCTGGGCAGGCCTCAGCTCAACCGGGACCTCAGTTTGCCAATCCACCAGTGGAGGGCTAGGGGCTGCCCTGGATGTTGCTGCCTGTCAGCTGCCTCCCCTATGAAGGACACAAAGACCACACTGACCCCTTTGGGCACTGCCAGCCCCTGGGTTGGGTCCATCTTTATTCCCCCTGGGGTGGGCAGCGCTGCTGCCAGCGGCACTGTGTATGTGGGAGAGCTGGGAGGAGACGCCCCTTCCTCCCAATGCCTCCTTGGCCTCAGGCAGAGCGTAACTCTAATACCCCAAGCTTATCAGACAAGGCCCCTGGCAGCGGGAAGCCGTCATGATGAGCGACAGGAGGGCTGCACGTGGTGGCCCCTCAGTGGGGGGCGTTTGTGCTGGGAGTGACCATCACAGCCCCCAACACGTGTGACCTGCAGGCAGGGAGAGGGAGGGTGGCTCGCCCTCATTTCAGAGAGCAGTGCTGAGAGCTGGGGCTGAGCAACACTGAACAGCAGGAAAATCACGCCTGAAGCGAAGAGGGGGAGCCGGGGGCAGGCTGAAGAGGAACCCCACGGGCTCCACAGAAGCATGTACGCTGCCTCCGTGAAGACGCAGGTTCTCCCTGGGGGGCCGGGGCTGGCTTACTGAGAGGCACCCAGCTGGGCGAGGGTGGAGGGAACCCTGATGGCAGGCTTTTCAGTTGCACATGTGTGCCTGGCGTGTGCACGTGTGTGCCTGGCGTGTGCACGTGTGTGCCTGGCGTGTGCACGTGTGCCATGCCGGCATATACAACCTGTGTGTGCTCTTGGTCATCAGAACTGCTTTGGAGTGCTTATCTGACCCCAGAGGCACACACGCACTTGCATATTCCAAGGGTAGCCTTGGAATCTCAGAGCCTGTGACTCTCCCCGGCCCTGCCTCCCCATTCCCCAAGCTGCCTGGTAAAACCTAGGAAGTCTGATGGGGTCCCCTAGAGAACGTGAGGCAGTCCTGGTGGAAGGGGCCTCCTTTCCCAGTCCTGGCCACAGCATTTCCACATCCCACCCACTTTGCCCTGAGAACCTCCACGGCGCTGCTGCAAGGCTTCATTCACTCAGTTCTGAACCTTCCCACCTTTGCCGGAGGCCAGGCTCACTCGACACCCTCCAGGTAGGCAGGCAAACAACCATTTGCAATGGGAGTCCCTGAGCTCCCCCTACGTGACCCTCAGCCTTCTCTGCTCCTGAACCCCGGGGCCTGGCCTGTGGGCTTCTCTGGGAGCCCCTGCTCCTCCCTGGGTCAGCTGAGCTGCCTCTGGGCACCCGGGTCCCAGCCTGTCCTCCTGCAGCCCAGTGACGGGCAGTGCCCTGGCTGGGACTGGCCGTCCACAAAACCTGCCCTGGGTGACACTTCGGTTTTGTTTCACTCGGCCTGTGAAATCACAGAGGAGTAATGCCGAGGATGGAGCCCTTTCAGCTGCTGGAGTGGAGCTGCCTGGGTGCCCCCTACCCAACCAGTCCCACACAACCGCTTGGAGAGGAGGAATTTTACACCCCCCAAAGCATCATCTCATGTCTCCATCCTGATACAGTCTTAGACTGGAATGGTGGTGCCCGGCCCGGGACTGCCCTGCTTTTGAGGCTGACTGCTGAGAAAGGACACCCTGGACCCTGCGTCTCCAGCCTGGATGCAAGGCACCTGCTGGTCTGAGCTTTCAGCCTCTGCCCAGCCAGAGGCTTCTCACCCAGTGGGGCCATGTGCCCCTCTGGCACGTGGGTGCAGCCAGTCTGTCTGCCTGTCTGTCTGTCCGTCCATCTGTCTGTCTGTCCGCCCGCTCGTCTGTCTGCCTGCCTGCCTGTCCATCTGTCTGTCCAGCTGCCTGTCTGTCCATCTGTCGGTCTGTTTTCCTGCCCGTCCGCCTGCCAGTCTGTCTGCCTGTCTGTCTGCATGTGCGCTCACACAGTTCCTGGTTCCTTTGGAAATGCAGGGACCCATGTAGAAACTCCACCTAATGGCTCCTGCGTAAACCCTAGCAATGGGGATCTCGGGTAAGAAATGGGATTGGAAGCTTGTGGATGAAACTGGAGAGCAGGTCCCTTGTGTGAAGCTCTGGGGCCGGGGAGGGCCACGGAGGGGCTGTGCATTCAATTCCGTTGCAGAGAGCCCTGAATGTGGCCCTCTCCTGCTTCTAATCTAAATAAATGGCCCAGACAGAGAAGTCCATTTGAAATTTAGAGGAGCCGTGAGCCTAGGGCTGTGAGGGAGCAGAGTTCTCTGAGCAGCTGGGGTCTGCGTTGTAAATAAGCTGACAGGCGGCCGGTGAAATTGATGGCCTCACCGTGTAAAATAACAAGCCCGTGAGCTCCAAAAGGAAGGAGAGCCTTGCAGGGCAGCCGGGCCCTGCACACTTCGGGGCCTTGAGAAGACCTTGCTGTGACCGTGCCTGCCATGCTCCCAGGGAAGCCAGCGGAGGGGAGACCACAGAGCATGGGCAGGTCGGCGGGAGGTGGCCAGGACCCCCGAGCCCCCGAGCCCCAGGCGGCAGCTCCTTCAGCTCTTTCCTGGGGTCCAGTGGGGCCTCCTGCAGCCGCCACAGCGGTAACTGCTTTTGGTGACTGTCATAAAAGTGAGGGAAGAGGAAGAAAGAAGAGATTTTGAAACCCAGCCGTAAAAATAAAACTAAAAAGAAAAGGCAGGCGTGGGCCGCCTACAGCCCCTGACGGAGACACAAGTTTGCCTCCCCTGCGCACTCCAGCTTCACATGGACGGACGGCAGGACGGGAGCCTGTGGGGAGGAAGCACACGGAAACCAGGAAGCCAGTGGCCCTGAGGCGGGAATCTCGGGCCCAGCAGGAGCCCTGGGCAGCCCGAGCAGGCTCGCATCCAGGCAGTGACTCCAGGCTCCGCCGGGCAGTGTCCAGAGAGACTCCGAGCCGGCTGTCAGGACGAAGACCAGGGAGCAGGCCCCTATTCCCAGTTCAATTTTTGTACTTCTCCAACCCCAATCCCACAAAGCATACATGCTTTATTTTTATTTTTAAGAAATAAGAGTGACATTAACTGTGTCTCATCTTCCGGCTGCACTGTCTAGGCCAGGAGAAGCTAGGGGCCAAGCTACCTCCAGGAAACGGATTCGGTGCGCCAAAGGGTCTGCTTTCCCCCCTCAGGCTGTGAAACACATTCTGAACGACTGTGGATCACTGGAGGCAAGCACTTCAATGGAAGAGCCTTCCAATGTCATCTGGTTTGGTTAACCGACCACTCCAGGCAACCCATGAGAAGACCGCTTCCTCCTGCTTGCGTGAGGGCTGCGTCAGCCTGACCACTCCGGGCACACACATACGCACATGCGGCCGGCACACGTGTGGGTGCTGGCTCCAGGGAGGGGCTCGCACCAGGGCAGGCCTCGGGGGCTCCGGCTCCTCTTGGCGGGCTTCTAGGGATGGCCGGCACTTTCCCTCCTCTAACTTAAAATCCTTCTGATTATCAAAGCGAGTCCAGAAACCACCAGGGGTATCAAAAGGAAAACTACACGTACCAAACCCCTCAGCACAGACCCGCCTTGAGCCAGATAGAGTCAGGATTTGCAACACAAACTTGCAGAGCAATTATTGTTACCAAAGTCGAAACTCACAGATCGGAGAGAGCAAAAGAAATCAATGATAATTAAATTCTTCTATAAACACCACCCCGACCCTCTGGGGGCTCTTAGCACACAACACTGTCCAGAAGTCGGCTCTCATTACAGGAAAAACACACAGCTCGCTTTCTGGGAGGGAGCAGACCAAATAAATCTTTGTGTTGCTAGCCTTTGTTAAGTTGTAAGTCACTATTTTTTGAAGGGTGGGCAAGGACGGGGGCTCTATGAACTGGGGAGGGCTGCAGGCACTGAACAGATAACCCATAGGTGGCACGAGCTGCCATTGACCCTTCGGGTGGGGACACGGTCCTGGGGCAGCGGGGGAGGCTTGATCTGTCTCAGAGTGGGGCTCGGTGAGCATGGCATGTGCAGGTGCCCAGCTGGCCTCCTCCCCCAGGGACAGAGACATAAACTGAGCCCCCAGTGCCTGCGCTAGCATGCGATCCCTTCCTGGTAACCTCTAGCTCTGTGTGGTCAGAGTTGAGAAATCTTATGCGTGTGAAACATTCTTTATCCGCAATGGCCTCTGTGAACAGACACAGCCCGGATGTGTCACTAAGCCAGCATGTCCCCATCGCCTCCCGGTTACCACTGCCTGGGGTTCTCACTTAACATGCTCACTCCCAGGCCCCGACCCCGGTGAGTCACGGGGCATCTCTGAGCCACGGACCCCTCATCTTTGAAATGGAATGACAGACTTCTTTGGGAGGCTGTCATGAGCTCCAAATTCAATGCCTCCCCCATCCCGATGAGCTGAGTGACGGCTTCTCTGCAGGTGGCAGCTGGCTGCTCAGGTGAGAGGAGCATGCTGGAATCCTGGAAGCAGGATTCTGCTTCCCATCCAGGGGTGTCCCAGGGACCCCAGCGGAATCCGTCAGTGGGCTCCAAGCTGGGGGCGGGGACCCACATTTGCACAGAGACCCCTCATTCCCTGGCCCCCCAGGAGTGGGGATGTGGGGGAGGGAAGCTATGGCGGTTGTGAGAAGAAGAGTTGGGCTGGGTGTGGGAAAGCTGAGGTTTCCTCCCACGTGGACCCTCCAGGCCTCAGCTCTGGTCAGTCCTGCTCTGATGAGGATCCCCTCCCCCAGTGGACACCCCAGGTTGGATGGAGAGCTGCTCCCTCGAATCTTCGAGAGCCAGGCAGGTGCCTTCCAGAAGGTTCCTGGGTACCTTCTGCCTCATCCTCACAACGTCCTGATGAGATCAGGACAGGAGGGACAGAGTGACCAGAAATGAGCACTAAGCCCCGCCCACTGCATGCTCACTCCAGCAGGGAGCCTGGGAAGGGCGCACTTACTCCTAGGAGTGGGTCAGCCATGCACACATGGAGGCAGGCGGCCCTGCTCCCCACACCTGGCCCAGGCAGCTCCTACCTGTATGGCTGCTCCCCGGTGTGCGTCCTCAGGTGTCTGGTGAGATTGGCTGATCTGGGGAAGATCTTCCCACAGTACCTGGGGTGGAGGGAGGTGGGGAGGGTGAGGTAGCGTTAGGACAGGCTCACATGGCCATTTCCTAGAAATGGTTTCATGCTAATGCTCGGGGTGTCACACCTGATGGCCATGTGACAGGTGGCCCCACCCCAGCATCCTGGTTTCAGTCCTTTCTGTGGCCCTGAAGCCCAGCCTCAGTTACAGAGCAGCCTGCCATGGGCCACCGGAGCAGAAGGACCAGCCCCTGTCCCCTGAAGCATCTCAGCCCCTTGGTCCAGCGGCAGACAGGGAATGCTCCAGCTGACTGGGACAGGCCTGCACCAGCACAAGGTGACCGGGAAGGTGCCATCCTGACATTGCAGAAATCAGCTGAGCCTGTAGTGCCGGGTTTCCCATCTCTCCAAGCGCCGAGGTTCGTCACTGACCAGCACCCCTCAGCCTCCCCAGTTCAGGCTGGGCCGAGGTTGCATTTTCCTGAGCTCACATGAGCACAGCATGGTGGGAAGCAGGGGAGGCCACAATGTCCCTTATTTGCAAAGCATGACCTCAAGCAGGTGACTGACTGATCACAGGCGCTGTGCTTCCTGTGGCTGGGACCCTGAGTTTTTCCGGGAGCACAGGTTCATGGCCACAGGTGCCGCATTCAGGCCCCCCAGGGCTGTCCCAGCTGCACCCCGGGACCCCTCACCTGCATGTGTATCGCTCCTTGCCCTTCCTGAGGATGGGGTCGGAGAGCGTTGGGGGTGGGGACCGGAAGTTGAAGGGGTGGTGGGGGAGGGGCTGCAGGGAGCTGCCCGAGTCGGCCTTCATGGCTGCAAAGCTCTCCAGCTTCTCTGTCATGGTCTCTATGGCTGACATCTGTGGGCATAAGAGCGGGAGGTTATGGACTCAGCTGGGCCCTCACCTGTCCTCAAGGGCCTGCACTGCTGGGGCTTCTGTAGGACAGCACATCCTGGGGTGCTCAGGTGGGCACTGGAAGCAGTGTCTCCTAGAGTCTTCTTGGAGCTGGGTTGGATCCTTTTACTTTTCTGCAGCCAGCCCTGCTCTTGTCCTTCCCTGGGTCTCCCGTTTACAGTTTAGGGTCTCAGCTGCAGGAGCTGAAATTAACCTTTAACAAGCAGCCTCCCTGCCTGGTCTGGGTGGGACCTGAGTGATACAGATAGCTGATGCTTCTGATTACCTAACCCCTTGTTTGACCCAGGCTGGCAAAACACCCAGCTGACTTGATCCCTGGCCAACACTTCTGGTTGGCTAGTTTGGGTTAAATGCAGAATTACATCTAGTTTAACATTAAAAATTGTATTTTTTAGTCTTGAAAAATTAAAATAGCAACTTGAATCTCAGCTTGAAATACAGCTCATGGGCCTGCAGAACCACTGCCACCAAGTGGCAGCATGCCATAATTGCAGGCAAAGTACCAAAGAGGAATAATTCAACAGCTGCTTTAAGACTTAATTCCACAAAGAAAATATTCAAAATAGGTCAAGAGATCGAGACCATCCTGGTCAACGTGGTGAAACCCTGTCTCTACTGAAAATACAAAAATTAGCTGGGCGTGGTGGCGTGTGCCTGTAGTCCCAGCTACTCAGGAGGCTGAGGCAGGAGAATTGCTTGAACCCAGGAGGCGGAGGTTGCGGTGAGCCGAGATCGCGCCATTGCACTCCAGCCTGGGCAACAAGAGCGAAACTCCGTGTCAAAAAAAAAAAAAAAAAAGAAAATATTCAAAATAACAATGCCACATGTCACATGACACAGGACGATTTGATATGGGTACTAGGAGCTGCCTCTCTGCTCTCTGGAGATGCCCAGGGCTGGCTCGATTAGGAAAATGAAAGCATGGGATTAGTCATTTCCACCCAGTGGGCAGAGCTCTGATCAGAATTCCAGACTGTGCTGGCCCCACTGAGGTCTCCGACCCTAGTGACAGGAGAGGGGAGGGGCTCGGCTGATGGAGCTGCTGAGTGTCAGCCCCGCCTCTCCCAGCTCCCTTTCCCTTTGAAGATCCAGAGCAGCCCCCAGTGGAGAAGGAAACGGCCACCCTGTGATACCTGTTGTGTGCCATGCCCCGTGGGGGGCTGGGCAGGGGCTGAAAAAGAGGAGCCTTCCTCATCCCTTGAGGTGTAGCAAAAGGCAGCAGAAGGAGCAAACCCCAGGCCTCCATACACCCACCCACTGAAGGGGGGGCCCAGCATCCCCAGGGCCCAATGCCTGAGCCACAGGGCCCTCCAGGCACCTTTGCTAAACAGGTATTTTCGTAGCCTGCCTCCCCTGTGGTGAGGGAGGGGAAGGGCCGGGCAGGAGCTGATGGAGATGCAGAGGGAAGGGAGAGTTTGTGGTCTCCATGTACTGGGGTCACTGGGAGAAACTGGTTAGGGTGCGGGTCCTTGGTACCCAGTGGCCATGGAATGGGTGTGGGGGCAAGGAGCAGGGCAAGTGGGGACCCGCCTCATCCAGGGTCCTCGTTTGGGGCTGGCTGCCTCTGAGCGATGCTCAGAGCCAGCTTCATGGAGGTGACCTGCCTCTTTACAGCAAGACCCTGGCCCTGACTGCCCACTGGCAAATAAAACTATTCCGTCACATGGCTGGGGAATCTCAGCGTCTGAGTGCCTGGCGCCCGGCACTCAGATTTTTGGAGATTCGCTTGCCAGGGAGTAGAGGGCTTTCTACAAATGCTACCCAGAGACCACAGGCCTCTGGGGTGGGGACATTTTGCTATTTGGGGAACAACTGACTGGTTACAATAAAAACACCCAGAAAGAAATAACAGTAGAAAGTGTTCATCTACAAGAGGCCGAGGCCTCCTCTCTGGCTCCTTCCAGCCCCACCCAGGCTGCGGGGGTCAGGACTGTTCTCGTCTTGATGAGAACCAGTGACAGGCAGATGGAAGCTGCCTTGCTCCCTGAGCCATCAGCTGGGCCTCCGCAGCCTGGAGCAGCAGGGGCTGCGGCCTTTACACTGCCACCGCTCTGGGCTTTGTTGAGGCCATTAGTAATCGGTGCCTTCTGCCCGAGTGATGGCCCAACCTTGGACCATTTGGTGACTTATTAGTCATCTCTCTCTTCCCGCCCCCATCTCCTGGCTCCGGACTGCAGGGACAGGCAGCGGGGGGTGGCTGGCCCGTGGGGGTAGCAGGCAGGAGGGACAATGGCAGCCACCCCCCGCCGAGCTCCCTTCCTCGGGCCTGGGTGGGCCTCTCCCGCCCAGCTTGCTCTGCCCGATCAGATATTCCAAGCCTCGCTCCCCACGCAAACACAAACACAGGATGCGCCTGGCTGGCTTGTGGCTCTTTCCAGCCCATCCCGAGGAAAATCGGGGGAAGTTATTAACCAAACTCCAGGGCCCCGTAGAAACAATGGGAGGCGCTAAGTTTAGCTGTGAACTCAGGCTGGGTGCAGGTTTCACAAACCGGTGGGGGCCCGTCCATGGCGGGAACGCCGAGAAAGAGAACAATGCCCCGGCCTGGTCTGCGGTCTCAGGCAGGGCCAGGCCCACCGTGCCACCCCAGGACCCTCCCCAGGTGCAGCCCCTGGCGCTGTGGAAGGAGCCGGGCTCCCAGCAATGAGACCAAGTCAGTAGGGGACAGGAGACCGGGAGCTCTGCTCTGGCCCTCTGCCCGCCCACTATTTAGCTCCCAGGATGTGACCTCAGGGGCTGGCAGGAGCCTGACAGGGTCTGCACCCACCTATCCAGACTGCGGGGCTCTCTGGGTCTCTTTTCCAGACCTCCTGCCTACCACCTTCCTGGGGCCTGGCTCTGGGCCCCTCTCTGCACGCTCAGGCCCTTCCTCTCTTCCAGTCCCTTTGAACATACTCAGGTCTTGTGCACCCGAGGGAGAGCTCCCACACCGTGCCCTGAGGTGCCACCCGAGGCTGCTCCCCTCTTTCACAATCTCTGCCCATGACTCCACTGAAGCTCCTTCTCCCTCCTGGAGCCCAGAGCCAGGGGTCAGAGAGGTCCCTGGGGCTGCTCTGTGAGGATCGCTCTCCGTCCTCAACCTCTCCAGCTGACAGTGCCCTGAGGGGCCACAGGGAGAGAATCCTCCTTGGCCTTTGAGGGCTTCTGTGCGTGGTGCAGCCTGGATGGGAACTCAGGCTCCAGCCTGCTCCCTGAGCCTGGGCCGACGGGCGGTGGGGCCACTGCTGTGTGGGTCATCACCGGGCACCCTGGCCTGCGCTGGGGGTGTACCTGGGGGTGGAAGAGCAGCGGGGACGGCCGCAGGAACTTCTCCTTCAGGGCTCCCACGGGGTCTGTGACCTTCCGCTTTTCTACCCTGCTGGACAACAGCACAGAGGGTTACATACCACACCGACCGAGCTGCCCGCCCCGCTGAGCTGCCCACCCTGCCTGTCCGTATGCCTGGCCAGTCAAAAGGCCACAGTGTGGGCTGCCCCAGCTCTCACCGGACTCCTCTGTGGGCCTTGGGGATGTGGGGGCCCAGCCTACCTGCCCCCTACACAGACCCTCCCTTCACCGCCTACCCCTGAACACACTCCCTTGGTGGTTCCCTTTCACCTCCCACCACCTCCACGTTCCCCCCGAGTGCCTTCAAAGACCCCTGGCTGCCAGCAGCCATGCAGGTCACAGATGGCGAATGCAGGAGGCTGGAGTCTGCTCTGAGGG
Source organism: Alouatta palliata (assembly GCA_004027835.1). Lineage (NCBI taxonomy): Eukaryota > Metazoa > Chordata > Mammalia > Primates > Atelidae > Alouatta > Alouatta palliata. The sequence continues at coordinate 10,111 of PVKV010032170.1, forward strand.
ACTCGTGCACCCGGCCTCCCGCCAACTGGCTGGTCAGCCCTGCCTGAGTAGGAGCCGCTCTCATGGGGGCCCCTGGCCTTGCTCACAGCACAGCTTGAGGCCACCTCCCCTGACCTGGCCCTCGGCATGGGGCGTGCTGCCCATGTGTGCCGATGAAAGTGAGTGGCTGACAGGCGTCTGTCCTGGGGAGGTCACCAGGGGCCCCAGTGGCACCCAGACAGGGCCCTAACCCTCCAGGGCTGCTGGAGATTACAGTTCCAGAACCTTCCCCGGATGCCAGTGACAAGCCTGCTCACTGAATCACAATGCAAATCTCTGGTGGTAAACAGAGGCAGGGCCATCGCGGACCCTCCTTTGGCCTGGCGGCTCCCGAAGGAGGCCAGCTCTTCTCCGTCTGCCTGGGTCCCACAGTAAGGGTTGGATTTGGGCGCCTCTTTGCCATCACTGAGAGCGTTTTGGTAAACCTACAGCCCCCTCAAAGACACAGCCCCGCCAGCATGCCTAGGACTGGCCACTTTTGCTTTAGCCGGTCAGGAGTTCCTCAGGGTGGCCTTCCCATCTCCTTGCACCGTGAAGCAGGCAGTACAGAGACACATGTGAGTGGGGACAGGACCCTCCCCAAGCCTGGGCCTGCTCTCCCAACCCACCTGCATTCTAGGGAGGGGCGAACCTGCCCAGAAATCAGGGAGTGGCATTGAGCTCATCTTTTCCCAAGGGGGCACCAAAGACACTGGGCACTGGTGCCCAGAAAACCCTCCAACGCTTGCTCCATACCTCCTCTTCCTCCCCTCCAAGGACAACTGGCTCCTTCTGTGATTCCCCCTGGGCCCCTAGAAAAACACCCCCTCCCGTCTCCCGACTCCCCGGCTGCTCTGGCTCCAGGGGCAGGAGCACTCGGCGGGGCAGGGAGCACTCAGCCCAGGCCCCTCTCACTTCTGCAGGTGGAGGCTGGTGGGAGCTGGACCAGTGAGACAGCTGGAGAGAGGGGTGCGGGAGAAGGCCAAGGAGGGGTTGGAGTTGGGGTGGGGGCGGTTACTAGGGGTAGGAAGGGCTCAAGGTCAGCAGTGGGACGTCTGAGTGGTCATCACTGCAAGAAAACCGTATGTGTCCGGGAGCACCTGTCCTGGCCTCCCAAACATGGCCCGGGCCGGGCACTTGGCTTAGGAGCAGCCAAGCCAGGCATCCCTCCTGAGGGGTGCAGACCCCTTCCAAAACGGGGGTATCTTCCTGAAGTCAGCAAAGGCCGGGGGGACGACCTTGAAAGAGACACCACCGTGCCCTGAGCCCACCCTGCACTGCCCACCCTAGGGAGAATGGGTGAGGCCGGGGCGCGGAATACCTGTAGATGGGGTCCATGAAGAAGGGCGAGGGCTTGGCATAGTGGAGCGGGGGCTGCTGGGGCATCCGCGCCGGGCACACCTGGGGCAGCCCCTCGCCGGCGCCCAGCTTGCGCTCCCCGTACACGTGGTTCTTCCGAGGCTCCCGCCCGCCGCCGTTCTGGCTGGCGCGGGCCCGGCTGCCGATGCTCAGGTCCAGGGGCTGCTCCTCACCGGACGAGGGCGCCGAGGGGCCCTTGGGCACGGGCAGGATGGGCTTCACGTCCTTGGGCTTGGTGGTGAGATCGAAGGGACACTCGGCGCTGGGGCCGCCCGCCTTCAGGACGTCCCGGGGAGACTTGGGCTCCGTCTTGACGAGCAGGTTGTGGGCAAGGGCTCGGTCCGTGAAGGGGTAAAGGGAGTGGGGGAAGTTGGGCAGGAACTGGAAGGGGAAGGCCGAGTGGTAGGGCAGCGAGCCCAGCTTCTTCTCCTGCATCCCCATGAAGCCCGGGCCGAAGTACTTCTCGGCAATGGATGCGATGGCCTTGATGGAGTCCCCGGCGGCGCTCGTGGCGGTCAGCAGCTGCTCGTCAGGCGGCGGGAAGAACGAGTGCTGGGAGTAGAAGACGGGCACCTCGGCCACGCTGTTGGGGGCCCCCGGGGGCGCCAAGCCGCCCCCAAACTCGGGCTTGCCCTCGGCCGCCTTGCCCTTGCCCTTCCCCTTGTCGGGGTCGCTGTCCACGTCGCTGTCCAGGTCCGAGCCCGTCCCCGTGGTGGTGTCCAGGTCGGTCCCCGTGGTGGTGTTGACATCCTCAAAGTCACTGCCGTCCGACACGTCACTGCTCCTGGCCTTCAGCTTCTCCGCACAGGAGTCCTCCAGGCGGCTCTCGAACTTCTCCTCGGGGCCCGAGGCTGCCGTGGTGCCCTGGCTGCTGTTACTGACGGCGGAGATCAGGGGCAGGGCCGGGTTCCCCAGGGGGCTGGGCAGCTTGGCGTCCTGGGTGTGGTTCAGGGGGCTCTTGAGCAGTGGCGTGGGAGGTAGCAGAGGTGGCCGGGGGTACAAGGACGGAGGAAAGATGCCCGGGAAGCCGGGGGTGAGCGCGGGGAAGGCGGGTGGCGCCGTGGAGAAGGGCAGTCCGCCCGGGTGCGGCCTGGAGGGGAAGTACTCGCTGAAGCCCAGGCTGGTGTGGTTGAGGCTGGGGGAGGGTTTCGCCTTGTCCATCATGGGGCTGGGGGTCAGGGGCAGGCCCGGGGCGAAGATGCCACCCGGCGCGTAATGGTTCTTGCCCTCGCAGAAGCGCCGGTGCTTGTTGAGGGAGGAGGTAGTGCTGAACATCTGCCCGCAGTCCTTGCACTTGATCTGTGTGCGGCAGTCGGCGTGCATCCGCTTGTGCCGGCACAGGTTGGAGAACTGCGTGTAGGACTTGTGGCAGACCTCACCTGAAACAGCAGCACGGGCCAAACGGACCACATGAAATGACTGGGAAGCCCGCCACGGGGGGCAGGCCCGGGCCGGAAGCCGGCTGTCCGGGTGTGCGCCCGCGGGCGCGATGTATAGGTGAGTGCTGTGCATGTGTGTGTGTCTGCATACGCTCACATGTAAGGCAGGTGCGGGGGCAGGTGTGCGGGTATTCTATGAGTGTGCATGTCTGAGTGTGCACACTTGTGCACACATGAGCATGTGGAAACACACGTGAGGGTGCATGCGCCCACCCCAAGGCTGGCCTCCCGTGACCAGCACGATCCCAGGGCCGGTTGGTCCAGACCCTGCCGTCCTCCACCCTCTCTGCTGGAGAATGGGCTTCCGCTGCTGTTCCCACCCTCCTCCCCCATAATGTTGCTAGTTTGGGAGCCAAGATTTTCAGAAGTCCCTGGGGAAGGCAAGCCTGCTCCCCAGGGTGGGGCCCGGGCAAAGCGAAGGCATGTGATGGCATCTGCCAGTCCACCGGTGGATTCGGGGCAAGCTGGCTCAGGGCCTGCCTTGCCTTCCTCTTCACTTCTGCTGCTTTTCTAGGAGGGATGGGAGCAGGGCACTGAGCACGCAGCCTGGGTCTCCTGCTGTCTAGAAGTTCACAGTGTTACCAGCTTTCTCCTACCTCCTCTCTCTGCCCCAGGTCCTGCCACCTGCACCCTAGGAGAAGGCAACCTCTAGGGTGACATAGACAGTTCTTGAGGTTCTCAAGAGGCCCCAACTCGGGGAGTCCAGACTTTGGGGCTCCTGGCAGTACTGGGCCACCCTTTGGAGACGGCTAGAGGTTGACAGGGACAGGAGGTCACCCCGGGCAGGGCTCTACTCGGAGGGACTTTTCTCTGCCTGAGCAAAGTGAACATCCTACTCCTGGGAACCTCCTGGACTGGGATGGAGGCGCCAGTGCCTGGCTCTGGCCGGCAAGTGCCAGCATCTTCTCTCAACAGGAGAGGGCAGTGCTGGCCCAGCCAGACTCCGGGACCCAGAGGCCTGGGGGCCCCGGCCATTTTCCTAAAGTCCTGTGAATGGTGTCAGTGAATCGCCAGCTTGTCTTTCGCCTCGTTTTTCTAAGGAGAAAGGGAGGAACACACACACACGTACACACACACAACCACCACACACACGTACACACACATGCACACACACACACACACACACACACCCTGTCGAGTGTCTCTATAGGACAATTTGCTTCCTCAACACAGCCCTGTGGAAACAATGCTTTCAGCAAGCTTCCTGCTCACCAGAAACCCTCGGCTGCCTGATCTCAGGCGATGCCAGCTGGGAGCTTTTTCTCTGAGATTACTGTGTTCTTTGATCACAACATCTATTTCTGTTACCCGCTCTACCTTCCTGCCCGTCCAGCCTGGCGGGGCGTTTTCAAGGCTGAGGGGAGAAACTTTGTCTCGTTCCATTACATCTGCCCTCTCTGGAGGGCTGCTGATGGACAGGTGACCCTCCACAGGGCGGGCCTATAAATACCCCTGGTCACCTGCCCTCCACAGGGCGGGCCTATAAATACCCCTAGTCACCTGCCCTCCACAGGGCGGGCCTATAAATACCCCTGGTCACCTGCCTAGCCCCTGGGGAGGTGATCAGGCCCTGCTGGCCGCACAAGCACACCCTGGCTCTGGCCTGGCCTTTGGCAGGTCCTGGCGGTGCCTGGTCAGTGGCTGCTGCCATCTGGACTTGGAGACTGGCTTTGAGCAGCCTCTGGCCCAGGGCAGCTCCAAGGAGGGGCCTCCCAGGTAAGCGGCTGTGCTTGGGCTCAGGGACCGTCGGTTCTCACCCATCCGCTCACTGATGGGGGGCTCTGCAGAAGGGCTAGGGAAGAGGAGAGGCCTCGAGAGACGGAGGTCTCTGCAGGGGAAGGTCCTGGACCCTGGGGATGGCCTCAGCTGGTTCGGAGCTGGCAGAGGGAGGCAGCTGCCTGAAGGGGTGGAGGACGGCCTGGGCAGCCAGCCCCTGCAGAGGGAGCCCCCCAGGGCCCTGCCTTTCTTTTACACACACAGGCACATGCACACGCACACCCGCATGTGCACACACACACGTGCGTACACGCCCCAGTGCACAGGTGAGCTCCTTGGTGGGAAAGACATCACCAGGAGTGACACCCCCTCCATCTGGCCAGTGAGGTGGGGACCAGGGCTTCCTCCATCTGCCTGTGCCATGGCTTCATGAGCCAGCAGGTGGACACGAAGTCTGCCCGTGAGCGCCTGCACCGCTGTGACCTCTCCTGCAAGCAACTGACCGTTCCTGGAAAGGGCAATGCTGTTTGGACTCCCTTGCTTGTTCACAAATTCTCCTCTCCAAGCCCGAAGACCCCCTTTGCGTGTGCGCCAAAGGATGCTGTGTCACAGCCTGGGAGAGGCCAGGGCTGCGCCGCCTGCGTCTGGCCTGATTTCTAAGCGAATGAGACCTTCCTTCATACGCCACATCCAGGATTTTCCTTTTAGCTTTATCCCCTTAGCCAAAAGCCAAGCCACAGAGGTGAGCCTGGAGTGTGGACAAGAGGTCCAAGAGCTGCTGAGGCTGGGCAGGGCCAGCCGGACTTCCCTGTCCTGTCTCCACCAAGCGGGGTGGGGAGCGTTTGCAGCATGATGGGAGCTGTGGGCTGGAATGCCCGGGGTGCTGCAGCTCCCGGAATGCACGTCGTTGATACAATGCAATGGACTTTAGAAAGCTTGTCTGCACGCCCAGAGAGGCAGGGGTGTTTTAACCTAGGTACAATGTTCTTGCTTCTGAGCTTGCTATAGAACTCCGGGCTGTCATCTGAGGCGCTCACTGGTGCTGCTCTCACAGTGGGAGTCACTGCATCGGGGCATGCCCCCAGATGCCCCCTCCCCCGGCTCCTGCCCAGCTTGCCCGGTGCTGGTTTCTAACAAAGGGAAGGGGTGCTATGCCTCGGGGTGCTGGAGCCAGGCACACACTGGGCACACTCCTCCTGGGAGTCGTTGCTCAGCAAATGGGAAAACGTCACTTGTGGAGTGGCCGGCAGGCAGAGCTCCTTTTTCCCGTGGTTCCTCAGCTGGAGGGGATTCGGGGTCCAGGTTAGGCTGGGGCTGAGTCACCCCTAGCAGGACAGCTGGAAGCTGGGGCTTGTGCGGTGGGTGGCACAGGCACAACCCAGGTGCTGACAGGGACCTGGCTGGCTGGTGGGCATCGGTCAGTGCCTGAGTGGCCACTGGCAAGAACGCCTGAGCCCAGGCTCCCAAGCTCCCAGCACCCCACTCTCTCCACACGGATGCCACAGAGGCTGGAAGGTTCAAGTCGCCCAGCCCCGAGCCAGGAGCCAGGCCCCTGGAGCTAAAATCTGGGCTCCACAGCCTGGCCTGGAGCTCATGGTCACTCAATGTCTTGCAGTCTCACCTTCCTCCTATGTCAGCCGGACACAGAAGGGCCCCTCCCCAGGCTTTTTTGAGGATGCCGTGTGAGAACGCTTGGGAAGCAGTGACTCGGTGCAAGGCTCAGCAGATAGGAGCCTGCAGGGCCTTCTCACCTCACTGAGAATCAGGGTAAAGTCCCTGCACTGGCCCACAAGGCCCCCAGGACCTGGCCCTGGTGACCTCTTACCTCTCTTTTATTTTTATTTCTTTAGAGACAGAGTATTGCTCTGTTGCCCAGGCTAGGGTGCAGTGGCGTGATCTTGGCTCACTGTAGCCTCGACCTCCTGGGCTCAAGACATCCTTCCACCCTTAGCCCCCTGAGTAGCTGGGACCACAGGCACGTATTACCATGCTTGGCTAATTAAAAATCATTTTTTTTTTTTGGTAGAAATGTGGTCTTGCTATGTTGCTCAGGCTGGTCTCGAACTCCTGGCCTCAAATGATCTTCCCATCTGGGCGGCCCAAAGTGCTGGGATTACGGGCGTGAGCCACGGCCTGGCCCCTTCTTCTCATCCCCCTCACTCATTTGTCAAACACACCCTAGCCTCGGGGCCTCCATGCTCCCAGCTCCCTCCTGAGCCTCCTCCACAGGCGCCCAGGGCTCGCTTTCCCTGCGTCTCTGCTAGAAGGCCTCTCCGTGAACAGGCAGGTGCAGCTCCCATGCCAGCCTGCCAGCCTGGCCCCCTGTGACGCTGTGGCCGGCAGAGCTGAACCCAGAGCCGTGCCTGCCACCTTGCTTATCTGGCTTGCTGTCTCCTCCGTGAGTGTGCGAGCCCCCTAAAGACAACGGCTCTTTGATTCAGGGCTGGCCCCACACTGGAACAGCACTGGGCACACACCGGCCCCCTAGAGACACCACCCTGACAATCCCCATGGGCCTCTGTGGGGACTGTCATGTGCATGCCCTTCTGGAGCCCGGGAAGGGCAGGGAGTGAGTTTGGGGGACAGGAGTAGCCGCAGGGAGGGAGGGGCCAGCTCCTTCTGCAGGGCCCTGGTCCCTCCCATCACATACTGGCCCCCTCCAGCCTCTGTGAGGTGAAGCAAGAGGAGCTGTGGAGGATGGCAGGATGGGGAGCAGGGGGAGTCAGGGACGAACGCCGAGGGTGCCTGCCGGGGCCGGGCTGCAGAACCTGCCAGGAGTGCTCTCTAAACAAACTGGGGTCCCCTGGATGTGGGGAGACCTTGGGGGATGGCACACTTTGGCTCAACCCCCATGGCATCTGTGCACTCAGAGGGCGGGCAGCCAGGTTGGGCGACCACTTACATATGAAAGGTTTCACCGTGCTGTGGATGTGCTTGTGCTGCTTGAGGCCGGAGGACGTGGCAAAGGTCTTCCCGCAGTCGGGGCAGGCGTGGGCCCGGGCGCCCACGTGCTGGGAGCGAATGTGCCGCTGAAGGTTGCTGGGGTCCGTGAACACCTGGAGAGAGGGACGCCGTGGGCTGGTGCCCCACATGGACACCCGCCTGGTGGTTCTGGCTGCCGGACCAATGGCCACGAGGGCAGGACCCTGCCTTTCTCGCCACGTTTCCCTCTGGCCAGAGCAGGCCGGGACAGGTCTCTGCTGTAGCAGCGACCCCCTGGATGGCCTTAGGTGGGCCACAGAGCCTCCTTGGCCGCCTTTCCTCAAGAGCAATTCCTCAACTGTGGCCATGGGGCTACATGAGACAGGGCTACAGAAAGCGTTTTCAGTGGTGGCGCTGTGGCCCTGGGGGGCTGGGGGTGGAAGCTCACCCCGTCAGCCTCTTCCTTCCACACTGGCAGGAAGACAAGAGCTGAGCCCCGGAGGGGCCTGGGTTCTGGTCTTGCCCTGATCTTTCTGAGCTGGGAGTCACAGTCTTCCCTGAGACTTCCTTTCGTCCCTAGTACCACGCAAGGCCCGTGTGACCCCGGGGCCTCCAACCTGCTCCACCCCACTCCATCTGCAAGTGGGCCAGGGGTGTAGGGAGCGTGGGAGCTCCTGCCGCGTCGGGGCTGGGACGGGCCTGCCCGAGCGTTACCTTCACGCAGTTTTCACATTCGAAGCGTTTGCCGCTGTCGTGGGACATCTGGTGGCGGATGAGGTTGGACTTCCAGTTGAAGGCCTTAGGGCACTGGTCGCATTTGTACTCGCGCTCCTCCGTGTGAACAACCATGTGCTGCTCCAGGCTGCGCAGAGGAGCGGGTCACTGCGGGGCCCGGCTGCCGCCCTCTGCCCGGGACAGGGACCCCAGCCCGACAGAGCCTGTTCCCAGTGCCCCCTCGGGGCCTCCACCACACTGCCGGGGGATCGGGGCTGTGCTGGCGTCTCCCTGTGCACCTCCTCTCTGTGATGGCCTGCGGTGAGGGGCAGAGGCGGCCTTCCCCACTAGCAGACGAGGAAGCCAGCGCCTGGAGAATTCCATCCCTCACCTAAGACCACCCTCAGGGCAGCTGGAGGCAGGACTGGACCCCAGCCCACACTCCCTGGCTGCCTCTCAAGACGGTCCTGGCCTTCAGGCTAAGCTTGGGTCTAAAAAAAAGAGGGTTCAACATTGGCATGAACCCAGGAGTGGGGCAAGTCCCCGAAACCCAAGGACGCCCCTCTGAGTGCTGGGCACACACCGGGGAGGCAGGCCAGGAGTCACACAGGGGCCTCCAGGTGACACGAAGGGTGCAGAGCACAGCTGCTTGGAATGGCCCCTCCGCTTGGATGAAGGAGCCGCTCTAATTTCTGGCTCTCGGGGGACCCCCGGCTTCCCCAGTCCCAGGGATGACTGTTAATCTTCATGAGCAAAGCAGTGATATATCACGGCTCGTTAATTACGGGGCCCAGCCATCCATTCAGATCAGAAACGCCTGGTTCCCGAGCATCAGGAGACTGTATCTTTTCCCCTGTTGTTAATTGTGATTTATGTGTCTATGTAAAGAAAACACGGACCCTCTTGAGCGGCATTTACTGGGAAGGGCCGCAGTCGGGATTTGCCCAAACGCTTATTTTCTCAGTCATCTGTTCCGGGTGGAGGGTTTGCCGTCCCCGGGGGGTGGCGTGGGGGTGGGCGGTAATCCCCAGCAATCACATAGCCGGTTAGTGGCCTGATGGGCTTTGCTCTGACTTTGCAAGGCTGTCCTGGAGGAAATCCGCAAAGGCAGGAGGAGGCGCCCGCGCTGGAAAAGTCTCCATAGCTCCTGCAGCTCAGGAGTGAATGTCCCAGTTTCACTCCCCACAGAGAGCAGGCATCTTGCCTTTCCCAGGGGGTCACACAGGTCCCCAAGGCCGCCTAGGCCCCAGATCCTGGCTGCTGCCTGGCCTCGGGGTAGGAGAGGGCCAGCGTGGGCCTGCTCGTGTCTCTGAAGCCCCTCCTGGGACAGGCCGCTGCCACCGTGGGGAGCAGGGCTGGTGGTTTGGGGATAGGGTGCCCCTTCCTACTCTTGCCTACCGTCTGGGAAGGAGATGCTTGTGTGTCGGGAGGGTGGGGCCACCATGGATCCCTCAGTGGCGGATGCTGCCACCTCTGTCCCAGTCTGGGATCTCGCTGCAGAAGCACCCCGGGGTTAATTGGTTCTAGGTCTCAGCCTCTGGCCTGGGTTTCTTCTTTCTAGTTTCTCCCTGCGGGGCAGCCCAGGTGGTGCAGGGCCCGAACCCAGGAGATGGTTTTCTGGGGGCCCCGACATTTGTGGTCAGAGCCAGGGGACACCTGTGGCTCTGGCCACATGCTCCTGCATCTGCTCTTCCCGCAGCGCCAGCCTGCCATCCACAGGGGCCCGGGCACATGTCCCCAGGGTGTGTCACACTAGGGGGCCCTTTGTCTCCACCTGTCAGGGAGGGTGAGGCAGGGGAAGGACAGGGAGGGAGACAGGGGAGGGAGACTGAGGGGAGGAGGCTGAGGGGAGGGAGACTGAGGGGA
>PVKV010032171.1:8286-20241 GCA_004027835.1 Alouatta palliata
AGGTCAAGAGATCGAGACCATCCTGGTCAACGTGGTGAAACCCCGTCTCTACTAAAAATACAAAAATTAGCTGGGCATGGTGGCACGTGCCTGTAGTCCCAGCTACTCGGGAGGCTGAGGCAGGAGAATTGCTTGAACCCAGGAGGCGGAGGTTGCGGTGAGCCGAGATCGTGCCATTGCACTCCAGCCTGGGTAACAAAAAGCGAAACTCCATCTCAAAAAAAAAAATAAATAAAAAAAAAATAAAAAGACATTTGTGAGAAAAAAAAAAACTTCCATGAAGCATATCTTTTTAAAAAACTAATTAGAGAGATGCCATGCTCATGGCTGGGAAGTTAAGGTAAAAACCATCCTCTTCTTCCTCATTAGCTATAAATGTAATGTAACCTCAATCAAAATTGCATGGGATTTTCTAGAACTTGGCAAACTAAAATTCACATGGGGGAGAAGCCACGGGAGGGGCTTTTGCTTCTGGATAGGGCAGACTTAGAACTTCAGACCCACTCATCCTCCTGCTGAAGATGATTCACAGAATGGAACCAACTACAAAGTATATCATCTTAAAAGTTTTAAAAGCTTACAAGATATTTAAAGATCACTCTAAGACTCAGGAGAAGATGAAATATCCAGGGAGGCAAGTCCATCTTGAGACCACTTTTGCCCAAGGTGGTGTTTCCTGGCCTCGATGGTGACCCTGGATGGTGACCCTGGGAAATGAAGGGGTTGGAGTCTGGAGCTCTCGCTGGCATGGGTGGAACAGTCCCAGAAAGCTGCCCCATGTGAACTTCAGCCTGGCTTCAAGCCATCCCAACACTCCCAGAACCCCAAATCCTGAAATTACACTCAGACAACTGCAACATTAAAACATGTTTATCTTCTTTAGACAAAATAGTCTAAACTGAGATTCTTCAGTTAATAGGTATCAACATTTTTATGACAACTGATATATATCAATATATATTTCAGTGTCATGATGTACTAATGTAAACCAATTTAATGTTGCCCCAAAGCAGTATATACCAGTTACACCATCGTTTTCCAGAAGTGGGTATTATACTTTTTAAAAACTGTTTAAGTAATTGAAAATAATAACTGCACACTCAGACTCCTGGGCTCAAGAGTTCCCCTTGCCCCTGCCTCCCAAGTAGCTGGGACTACAGGTGCACATCACACCTGGCTTCTCATTTCTGTGCTAATGACATTTGCCGGTTGGCCTGTGAATGTCCTGACAGTACTGGCTTCAGCAGCAGCTTCTGGCCCTGGCTTCTCAGGTAAGTTCTGAGTCTCTGCATTCGCCTGTCTGTCTCTCCAGTTTTCAGGATAGCAGTTTGCCCCATGACTTCATTTCTCTGATGGATCTGAGAAGAGCTGTTGATTTTCCATTTGCTCAGCTTTTTTCTTGTTGTGGGGACAGCAGCAATGACTTCCAAGCTCTTCACTTGTCAAATTATTATCTTTTTATATTTTACTAGTTTTAGTTTTACATATAGATTTGTATTTCATCTGGAATATTTCTTTTTTTTTTTGAGACGGAGTTTCGCTCTTGTTGCCCAGGCTGGAGTGCAATGGCGCGATCTCGGCTCACCGCAACCTCCACCTCCTGGGTTCAAGCAGTTCTCCTGCCTCAGCCTCCTGAGTAGCTGGGACTACAGGCACGTGCCACCATGCCCAGCTAATTTTTGTATTTTTAGTAGAGACGGGGTTTCACCACGTTGACCAGGATGGTCTCGATCTCTTGACCTCGTGATCCACCCGCCTCGGCCTCCCAAAGTGCTGGGATTACAGGCGTGAGCCACCGCGCCCGGCCCCTGGAATATTTCTTTTATGCATTATATAAGGTAGGGAACTAACTTTTCTTAGTGAAAACCTGTAATGCCCCATTAATTTGGGATGGCTGTTCATTATACACGTATGTTCCACTGAAGTGTGTGTGCTCTGGGCTTCTCGTTCTCTTCTGCCAGCCTGTTTGCCTATTCCTAACCACCTCAATACTGTAGCTTTTTAATATGCCTTTCAATACTGGGCAGCGCAAACCCCCCGATTCTTCCTGCCTCTCCTCTGTATCAGAGTACATTCCCTCCCTCATGTCTGATGTTAATTACTTGTGTTCTTTTTCTTTTCTCTGCCAGACTTTCTAGAAGTTTTCTAGTTGTTTTATTCATTTATTTTATTATATCTTTTGGGTTTTCTTAAATTCATAAATGTATCCTCACATATTTACTCATTTCTTCCCTTTTAATTTTCTATTTTTTGCTTCTTGAATTAAATGCTCAATTCTTCTTTATTACACAAATAATATTACTGCATTCCCATCTGGAAAACTTTCAGCCTGTACAGAAATACACAGAGGAAATGTGAGAGTTCCTTTACTTCTGTCCCCACTTCCTAGTCCTCTCTCAGAAGTCAGAACCATCAGCAGTTTTGCCCAAACACATATGCTACTTATGCTCAAATATCATTTTTTAAAGAAATGACATCATACTCTTTGTACTGTTTTGACTTGCCTTTTTTTAAAATTTTATTTTGCATATGTCTTAGAGATCTTTTTGTATCAGGATAGGTATGTTTGCCTCATTTCAGGTAAAGGCTACATAATATTCCCTAGTATAGGCAGGCTATGTTTAAATTATGTACTCCATTATTGAAGGATATTTAGCTAGCTTTCCAACATAAACTCTTCAGATACCTGAAAAACAATATCTACAAGAAATTTTAGCCAGCATGAGGACACATGGACACTCTGAAATGCTTCCTAATCCATCAGTAGGTAGCAGGGCCCCCAAGGTTCGTGTTTGCAGATGATATGGTTCTCAACTTGGTACACACATCCCATAAAGGTTCAGATACAAAACATACATGCAAAAAGTGGTAGCTTTCGTGCACCCCAGGAATTACTAACGAACATGCAGTATGAACAACCACAAAGTGGGAACTGGAGCTGATATCTCCACCCGACCCCTCTGTGCAGACACCGTTCTGAAAGATTTGCACATTAACTCACTTAATATTTGCAGCAATCCAAGGAGGATGTGCCATCATTACCTCCATTTCACAAACAGGCCCATAGCTCCTGCAGATCTGTGTTCTGCCCTGAAAACAGAACATTTACAGCAGCCACAATACTCCGAGGCATGTTCCTAATGCCAAATGAGTAAGACGGAGGAAATCACATTCCCTTCAGGGCATTATCTACTGGTGTTCAGCTAACCCCTCCCAAATCCACCCTTGGATGACACTGTAAAGCCCTCAGCCAGGAGTCTCCCAGGACTCGGACAGCAGTTCTCTCTCAGCCCACGAGGTCTGGGCCTCACTGGGATGGCAGTGGGAAAGCCAGCATTCAGGGTAATATGTCATGGGCACCCAGAAGACACTCCTGCTATAAAACTTTGTGAAATAAAGCGGTGAGCAGAGAGCCGTCCCCAGCAGGTGCCCCTGTGCTCACTCTCCATGGGCAGCAGGTGCTGCAGACACTGAAGAAACGCTGCTTCAACTAGGACAGGAAGACCCCGGAGCCCAGAGAGCAGGCTTCACCACTAACCACCGCAGCAGCGAGAGCACAGCCAGCTGACAGCCAAGAGGACCCACAGGAGTCTCCACCAGTGACTCACCAGCCCTGCAGCCAAGAACCTAAATAGCCAGATAGTCTACCACATTCCTGCCCGGTCAGTATAACCAGAACAACTCCAGGCCTAGCAAGTGAGGTATGACTTGGACCTAACGATGAAGTTACAGCTTCTCACCCATTTCCCAAGGAATCACCCAACACACAGAGCCTGGGGCTTCAGGGAGGACCCAGGTAATCTCACCAGCACGTGCTCTTTTAACTTCCTTCTCTTTCCCAAAGGGTATGTGGCCATTTTCCGGAGAGCCTGGGTTTGGGCAGGCTGGCGTGAAGGGTGTTGGGGAATCTAGGACAATGAGCACAGACTAGCTCTAGCCTCTGCGGCCGGTGCACTGCGATGTCCCCAGTCACAGTGGGCCTCCAAGCCTCTGCCACATGATTTCTCAGGCACCCAGGTGTATTGTTGGAATACTGACCCTCAGTACTGTGCAGAATGACCTCTCAGTTCCTCAACAATAGAATAACACCTATTCAGGCAGGAAGAGCAAAGTGAAGTCTTAGAGCTCTCCCTCCCTACTTAAATATTAAAAGCAATCTGTGGTGGATAAGCCATCTCTGGTGTATTTTAAAAAATGGAATATTACTCTGTAATGAAAAGGAATGGATTACTAATGGGTGCAACAAATGGGTGAATCTTAACAACAGTGTGCCGGTGAGGGAAGCAGACATGAGGGTGCCTACTGTGTGCTCCACGCACACGAAGCCCAGGAACAGGCAAAAGCCCCCATGCAATAGAACCCTGAACACTGCTGCCTCGCGTGGGAATGGGCAGGAGGGTGCTTCCTGGCGTGGCAGAAATCTTCTCTATCTTGACTGGAGCACAGGTTATGTGGATGAATACGCTGTTCAAACTCATCAAACTGCGCTTAATATCAGTATATTTTATGGTATAAATTACTATTCAAGGGATGTCGACTTTTCTGGTATTTCGGGAATTTGCACACCTGCCAATGACTGAATGCTGCCAGTGGGGATTCCTGTCACTGGCCTGGCCCAGTGTGTCTTCAAGAACGACTCATCTGGCACCACGGGAGCAGGTGGTGGATACAAGGGCCACCATTCCTCCAGTCTGGAATTCTTACTGGACAAATTAACACAGTACAAAGTAAGCCCCTGGTATGAGGCTTGTACCTAAGAATCTAACAGATTATTCAAATTATTTTTTCTATCCCAGTTAAGAGAAAGCACTAGAAACTACTCACTTTCCCAGCAGAGTCATGGCGCAGGCTGCAGTCTTGTCTCCGGTTATGATGCTCTGGTTTAGTGTCAGGACTTGAACCAAACAGGACGCCTGGTCAGGCTGCCCTGTCCTCATCTTCCTCTCTCAGCACTGAAATCGCAGCATGCCTCTCCCACCCTCAGGGGTCCACTTCCCAATGACACCCGCCCAGACTCCTCCTGGTGGCTGAGGGGCCTCATCTCAGCACCCCAAGGTCTGCCCCTCCTTGGGAAGGTTTCTGCCTCCTCCTCCACCCATCCCTCCTCTCCCGCCTCTGCCCCACACCCACCTGCTCCCCGCTAACTCCCCGTGTCCTGTGTGGCAGCGGCCGTCCTGCAGCTCAGAGCTCAGCTCACCCTGAAAGTCTCCAAGGCTCAGCTGGGGGTCTGGCCCAGGCCTGCAGCCCACCTAGAGAAGCCCAGGGGACCTCTCGCCTCTGCCTCAGCCATGCAGGCTTCATCACCCCTGGATGAAGAGCTCAGCCTGGCCAGAGCTTCCCCACATTCCCCACTAAGACGTACTCCTCAGATGCCATCCGGCAGGGCAGACTTTCAGTTGGCAAGGGTGCCTCAGGCTGCCCCTGCTTCTGGAACTCTCTTCCCCTGGCAGGCCCTTCATCCTTCAGCAGGAAGAAAACATTTTTTCACATGAGCCTTCCTTATCCACCAGTCTGGGCTATGCCCGCAAAGCTTCCGTGTTCCAGGTTTCAGCGTGTGGCAGCATGTGGCGGTGTGTGGCCGCATGTCACAGTGCTTCAAGATGTGAGTCGGGCGCCTTCCCTGGTGCTGCTCTCTCAGAAAGCTCTTCCTGCATTTCCTGCAGTCCAGGAAGTTCTCATGGGGGCTTGCAGGGAGTTTGGGATTTGAGTTTTTAAGAATTAGTTACTGACCAGGTGCAGCGGCTCACAACTGTAATCCCAGCACTTTGGGAGGCCAAAGCAGGCAGATCACAAGGTCAGGAGATCGAGACCATCCTGGCCAGCATGGTGAAACTCCTTCTTTACTAAAAATACAAAACTTAGCTGGATGTGGTGGTGTGCACCTGTAGTCCCAGCTACTCGGGAGACTGAGGCAGGGGAATTGCTTGAACCCAGGAGGCGGAGGTTGCAATAAGCCAAGATTGCACCACTGCACTCCAGGCTGGCGACAGAGTAAGACTCCATCTCAAAAAAAAAAAAAAAAAGTAGTTACTAATATATAAAATTCAGAAGATTTCAAACAAAACTTAAGGCTTCTGTCTTCTCTTGGAACATAAGCCCATCATCTGGAGCTCACACTGTCTGCCCCTCACCAGGCAGGGGCCCCCCACTCACCCTACCTGGCCGGCTGTACCCCAAGTGCCAGCTGGTACCCAGGCTCCTCCTAGTGCAGAAGTAATGAGGAGCTGATTAAGCTGTTGAGCAGAAGCTCCAGCCACTCAGTGTTTTCTCAGAATCACTGCATTTGTCAAAGGAGACCTCAGACAGACAGCCGTGCTTAGACTGGACCAATATGTTGCTAACAAAGAATTTCAGGCACCGGCAAGGGAGCAACTGGGGACGGGGAGTCTTTCTGAGCCTTGGAAAATGCTGCCTCCTCCTCCTTTAAGGCCAGAATGTGCTATAAACCCAGATAATTAGTCAGGCAACACTGCACATCTCCCTCTCTGGCCTGAAGCCCCCTAGCACGCGGAGCCTTTTCCAGGTTGGAGTTTCCACACACACACAGAGTAAAGGCCATCACTGTGTTGCCATCGTTCATCCATGACGTATTTGCAGACATCTCAACGATCCCAAGAGGTGCCTGTTAATGGCCTCTGCAGCCTGAAAACACAAGGCTTCCTCTAGGCTTTCCTGCAGAAAATATCACATGTAATTTTAAAATCACGATTCTCCAAACAATGACCTTCCTCCAAAGACAGGAACCACACATCTGGCCGGTTTGGGCCAGGGGGCAGCTCTGTGTGAGCTCAGCCAGGTGGCCTGTGGGCTGGCACTGACTTTGTGGGTGATTGTGGGGTCCCACTGGTGGGAAAGGTGCTGGGCACATAAGTAAGTGCCATGGATGGGCTTCTCATTAGTCCTGAGCAGCGAGTGGGAACCAGCCCCAGGCAGTGAGACCAAAGTGCGAACCAGCCCCAGGCAGTGAGACCAAAGACTCTGTCTCTGCTGCAAAACACCCCTTTTGTAGGGCAGGGCTGACCTCAGAGGCAGCATTGTGTAGACAGAGGCTCCTGTTCTCTTATGAACTGCCCTGAGGAGCCCCCTTGTACTCCCAGGCTCCAGGTGGGTTCGCATCCACGAAGTTCTGAGAGTCGGCAGTCAAGGTTCGGGTCCACAGAACACGTCAGGAAGGTAAGGATCACTTGAGCCCAGGAGGTCCAGGCTGCAGTGAGCAGCCATGATCGTACCACTGCACTCCAGCCTGCGCAACAGAGCAAGACTCTGTCTCAGAACAAAAAAACAAGCAAAAAACAAGCCCTTCAGTTCAAAAACAAGTGACAGTATGTGTTGCTAATGATAATACTGAGCTTTCAAGCAAAAACTGACATTTTGGAAAACATGTATTGATGATGCGAGCTTGATAGTTTCCCAAAACTTAAATACTTTTCTGAGATCAGTGGTGACATTAACAAATATAATTTTAAAATATTTTATAATAAAATGTGTCAACATCTAGAAGAGCCACATAACTCAGGCAACCAATACTTTCCCAATGAACAGAGTTACAGAACCACACACAGTAAAATACCCATTAGAGGTGCAGGTCCCCCGACAGATCTTAGGGGCATAGACGGTGACAATTTTATTGATGGTTTCATATTCCACATTGAACTAACTTTAAGAAATCCCCATTGCCGACACATAATGTAGTATCGGTAAGACAAGAAATGAATTTTTTAAAAAGGCATAGACCCACAAGAACAAAGTTAGAGAAAAGATACCAGTACCCATATTATAAAAGGGGAAATCAGAAAGAGTACTCTCCGTCTCTACAAGCTCAAGGAAAGACCTGAGCTGGGGAAGCAACCCCACAAGGAAAAACACACCCAACCTGTCCGCAGGCCCCAGGGACAGAAGTGGGCAGCGCCAGCTATGCTGAGAATGGTGGTAAATAAGGAAAAAAATCACTGAGAGTCTGTTGAAGCAGTTTGACTCATTTGTAATGAAATGCAAATTAAAACTACACTGAGATACCATTTCTCACCTACCAGATTGGCAAAAATCCCAAATCTCAATGACATACTCTGTTGGCCAGGCTGAGGGAAACAGGCTTCTCATGCATGGCTGACAGAAAGCAAAATGGTGCAACCTCTAGAGACAGGAACTGGGCAATTAAGCAAAAATCACAGATCCACTCCCTTTCCTCTAACAATCTCTTTTAGGACCCTATCCCAATTATACACCAGTGAAGGCCTAAGAAGAAATACGCACAATGTGGTTCATTGTGGTACTATGGCAAAGGCAAAAGTGAACACCCAAAGTCTCTGCAAGGCACTGGTCAGATAAATTGCTTCATGCACATGAGGGAGCACCAGGCTGCCATGAAGAAATGAGAGCTCCATGCTATATTACAGGTTGAAGATGTTTCCAGAATATATTAAGCTAAAAACTTTTTTTTTAAAAAAAAAAAGGTAAAATAAAATGTATCTGGTATGTTTCCATTTGTCTAACAAAGGATTTCAGTATAACAGGTCTCACTATGTCACCCAGGCTGGAGTACAGTGGCACCATCATTGAGGCTCATTGCAGCCTCAACCTCCCGGGATCAACTGATCCATCCACCTGAGCCTTCAAAGTAGCTGGGATTATAGATGCGTGCCACCACACCTGGATAATTTTTGTAGTTTTTTGTAAAACTGGGTTTTACCATGCTGCCCACGCTGGTCTTGAACTCCTAGGCTTAAGCAATCCACTCACCTTCGTCTCCAAAGTACAGGATTACAGGTGTGAGCCACTGTGCCTGGACTGCTTTTTTTGAGACAAAGTCTCACTCTGTCGTCCAGGCTGGAGTGCAGTGGCACAATCTCAGCTCACTGCAACCTCCACCTCCCAGGTTCTAAGCGATTCTTCTTCTTCAGCCTCCAGAGTAGCTGGGATTACAGGCACACGCCACCACTCCTGGCTAATTTTGTATTTTTAGTAGAGACAGGGTTTTACTATGTTGGCCAGGCTGGTGTCAATCTCCTGACCTCAGGTGATCCGCCTGCCTTGGCCTCCCAAAGTGCTGGGATTACAGGTGTGAGCCACCACACCCGGCTGGCCTGCTTATTTTTTAATAGACAAATAAATCATACATTTTTTAAAAAAACATTACCTATTTTGGAAATTCAGAAATATACAATATTTGAATACGCCTTTTTGAAAACCTGATGTTTGCTGCCATGTAAATATAAAAATATAGACAGATTTAAAAAACAATGCCTACAAATTCATAGTAAATTAAACAAATACATCTGATTATGTACCCAGCTGGGGGCAGAACAGCCATACATAAGAGCTGTGCTTGTGTCCCTAGGAGGATATACCTCTATGGTCAAAAGAAAAAACTGCAACAAAATCTTAAACTGGGAGAGCGATCCAAGATGGCCGATTAGGAGCAGCTCAGGATTGTAGCTCCCACTGAAAGCGCAGACAGTGAATGGACACGACATTTTCAGATGAATTTTTATTGCCCACGGACCGAGAGATTCCCGGCGGAGGAGCCCCACAGGTCGGCAGCGTGACTCTTTTGGCCGGCGCGGCCGTTTTGCAGGCGCCCCCGCGCGGCGGTTCTCAGTCCGGAGTATACGAGACTGAGTGCCCTTTTAGTTGGCATTTGGAGCTCCGGGAAGGCAGTCTCCCATTCAGCTGATTGAAAAGCGGACTGAAGTGGGGAACCAGACTGGGAGATTCCCAGGCAGAAAAGCGCCACGAATCTCAACGCCGCTGTTTTAGCCAGCGTAACAGCAATTGGAACTGCTGAGGATTGAGAGTTTCACAGCAAGTACAGCTGAACCCGGGAAGGTCCAGCTCTGTGGGGGAGGGGCGTCCGCCAAAGGAAAACTAAGAAACAGAAAAAACTTCACCACCAACAAGCTGGATGTCCAGTCAGAGATCTAATCTGAAAGTCAGCAATTACACAGACGACAGGTGGATACATCCACAAAGATGGGAAGAAACCAGCGCAAAAAGGCTGAAAACACCCGAAATCAGAATGCCTTTTCTCCTACAGAGGACTGCAGTGCCTCATCACCAACTGAACAAGGCCTGATTGAGAATGAATGTGAGGAATCAATAGAATCAGGCTTCAGAAGGTGGATAATGAGAAACTTCTGTGAGCTAAAAGAACATGTTCTAGCCCAATGCAAGGAAACTAAGAACCTTGAAAAAAGGTTTGACGAAATGTTAACGAGAATGGACAATTTAGAGAGGAATATAAGTGAATTAATGGAGCTGAAAAACACAATACGAGAACTTCGCGAAGTATGCACAAGTTTTAACAGTTGAATTGATCAAGCAGAAGAAAGGATTTCAGAGGTCGAAGACCAACTGAACGAAATAAAACAAGACAAGATTAGAGAAAAAAGAGTAAAAAGGAATGAGCAAAGTCTCCAAGAAATACGGGACTATGTGAAAAGACCTAATCTACGTTTGATAGGTGTACCTGGATGTGACGAAGAGAATGAATCCAAGCTGGAAAATATTCTTCAGGATATTATCCAGAAAAATTTTCCCAACCTAGCAAAGTGGGACAATATTCAACTCCAGGTAATACAGAAAACACCACAAAGATATTCCTCAAAAAGAGCAACCCCAAGGCACATAATCATTAGATTCACCAGGGTTGAAATGAAGGAGAAAATACTAAGGGCAGCCAGAGAGAAAGGTCAGGTTACCCACAAGGGGAAGCCTATCAGACTCACAGCAGATCTCCCAGCAGAAACCCTACAAACCAGAAGAGAGTGGGGGCCAATATTCAACACCCTTAAAGAAAAGAACTTTCAACCCAGAATTTCATATCCAGCCAAACTAAGTTTCATAAGTGAAGGAAAAATACAATTTTTCACGAACAAGCAAGTACTCAGAGATCTCATTACCACCAGGCCTGCTTTACAAGAGGTCCTGAAAGAAGAACTATATACAACCAGTATCAGCCATTCCAAAAAACCCATCGATAAGCTGCATCCAGACCCATCTCACATGCAAGGATATACAGAGATTCAAAACAAAGGGATGGAGGAAGATTTGCCAACCAAATGGAGAGCAAAAAAAAAAAAAAAAGCAGGAGTTGCAGTTCTCATCTCCGATCAAATAGACTTCAAAGTAATAGAAACCGAAAGAGATAAGAAGGACATTGTATAATGGTAGAGGGATCAATGTAATAGGAAGAGCTAACGATCCTAAGTCTATGTGCACCCAACATAGGAACACCCAGATACACAGGGCAACTTCTTGGTGACTTACAAAGAGACTTAGACTC
Organism: Alouatta palliata; assembly: GCA_004027835.1. Classification (NCBI taxonomy): domain Eukaryota; kingdom Metazoa; phylum Chordata; class Mammalia; order Primates; family Atelidae; genus Alouatta; species Alouatta palliata. The sequence continues at coordinate 19,568 of PVKV010032171.1, forward strand.
CCACACAATAATAGTGGGAGACTTTAACATTACATTGTCAATATTGGACAATCCAGATCAATGAGACAGAAGGTTAACAAGGATACCCAGGACTTGAACTTAGACCTCGAACAAGTAAACTTAATAAACATTTACAGAACTCTCTACTCCAAATCCACAAAACATACATTTTCTTCAGTAACACATCACATCTATTTTAAAAGTGACCACAAAGTTGGGAGTAAATCAGTCCCCAGCAATTGCATAGCATTTCATAGGTTTAAATGAAATATTGGTTGGCTGTTTGTTATTTTCCTCCCTTATTCCTTCCTGTCTCCATTGTATAACACAATTATTAGTAATAAAAGAGCTTTTCAATACTCATTTTTAGACTGCATTCTAGCCTGGGCAATAGAGCAAGATTCCCATTCTCTCTCCCTCTTTTTCTTCTTTTTCCCTTTTTTCATTCTCTTTTTTTCCTTCTTTCTTTCTCTCTTTTTTCTTTTCTTTTTTTTTTTTTGAGACAGTCTCACTCCGTCACCAGGTGCCAGGCTGGAGTGCAGTGGCGCGACCTCGGCTCACTACAACCTCCGCTCCCCGGGTTCAATCAATTCTCCTGCCTCAGCCTCCCGAGTACCTGGGACTACAGGCACGTGCCACCATGCCCAGCTAATTTTTTTGTATTTTTAGTAGAG
>PVKV010032172.1:0-20141 GCA_004027835.1 Alouatta palliata
AGATCGCGCCATTGCACTCCAGCCTGGGTAAGAAGAGCGAAACTCTGTCTCAAAAAAAAAAAACAAAATCATCAGCCAGGCCCAGTGGCTCACGCCTGTCATCCCAGCACTTTGGGAGGCTGAGGCGGGCGGATCACCTGAGGTGACGAGTTCGAGACCAACCTGGCCAACATGGTGAAACCCCATCTCTATTAAAAATGCAAAAATTAGTTGGGCATGGTGGCAGGCGCCTGTAATCCCAGCTACTCAGGAGGCTGAGGCAGGAGAACGGCTTGAACTCGGGAGGTGGAGGTTGCAGTGAGCCGAGATCGCGCCGCTGCACTCCAGCCTGGGAGACAGAGCAAGACTTCATCTCAGAAAATAAAACAAAACCAAAGGCATCTATATACACATGCTTTACAGCAGCAACTGCCCTGAGAAGAATCCCCTGGAAGCTGGCGCACTGTTGCCTGCAAGGAAAGGGGCCGTGAAGGGGAGGCCCCGCCCTGCCCACTGCTGGCCCGGGCCTCGGGCGCACTCACCATGTGCTCCATGCAGATGCTGATCTCCCCGTCGCTGTAGAAGGCCCCGTAGAAGCCCACGATGTAGGGGGAGTTGCACTCATGCAGGACTTGCAGCTCTCGGATGATCTGGTTCCGGATGGCCGGCTTGATCTCCAGGTGGATCAGCTGCCAGGGGAGGGGGGTGAGACCAGCCACTTAGGGGCACCCGGAAAGGGGATGAGGGCATTTGCGGCCTCCACTTTGCAGGCGTTCACAACAGCGGTCAAGACAAACTCAGCCCCGTCCCCTCCTCTCAGCAATTCCACCCTGAGGTGTCTGTCTAGGAGAAGTGGACATGTTCATCCATGCTGAGACTTGTCCACAAGTGCTCACAGCAGCACGATTCACAGCAGGAGGGTGGAAAGAACCCAGGCGTCCACCCAGGGCAGAACAGGCCAACCCAGGGCAGCCCAGCCCCTCACCGGAACAGGACTCAGCCATGAAAAGGAACAAGGCCTTGAACCGGGCCATGGCATGGATGAACTGTGAGGATGTCACACTCAGTGAGAGATGTCAGACACAAAAGGCCACACACTGTGGGATCCCATTTAGAAGAAATGTCCAGGACGGGCCAATCCAGAGACGGGGGTGGGGGACGCGTGGGTGCCAGGGGCTGGAGGAGGGGATGGCAGTGAATGGTATGTAGACAGAGTTGTTTTTGGGGTGGTGGAATACTGTAAAACTGACTGTGATGGGCTGGGTGCGGTGGCTCACACCTGTAATTCCAGCCCTTTGAGAGACCGAGGCAGGTGGATCACAAGGTCAGGAGTTCAAGGCCAGCCCGGCCAAGATGGTGAAACTCTTTTGTCTCTGCTAAAAATACCCCAAAAAAAAAAAAAAAATTAGCCAGGCATGGTGGCGGGTGCCTGTAATCCAGCTACTCAGGAGGCTGAGGGAGGAGAATTCCTTGAACCTGGGAGGTGGAGGTTGCAGTGAGCTGTGGCCACACCACTGCACTCCAGCCCAGGCGACAGAGTGAGACTCCATCTCAAAAAAGAAAAAACGAATGCAGAAAGGACATCAGCTAAAACATCACAGGCAGCCCTGAACCCCATGGACAAGCCTCAGGAGAGCCAGGACCCCCAGTGCAGCAAGAAGCAGCCTGAGGCTGTGGGCTGGCACCCTGGCGAATAAGCGTCCCCTCCAGCCACAGCAATAAAACAAGAAAAAGACATGGTTTCCACTCATCCACCACGGGGGCAAAGCCAGTCCCAGCTGTGCAGAGTCAGTGATGGGGCAGCCAAAAATGGAGACGGCTCCTGCCTGGAGCTGGAGGAGACCCGGGTCAGGACAGCAACAGGAATGGGTAAAACCACCTTGATGTGGCAGAAATGCCGCCAAGGAGAATCAACCCGGGTGCACGGGGAGCAGCAGCAAGGAGGTGACACTGGAGCTGGGCCTCAAGGAAGGACAGAGCCGCCACGAGGAGAAGATGGGGGAGGGTGTTCCGGGCAGAGGGACAAAGAGTCGCCTGTCGACGGGCACAGAGGCATGAAGGAGCCTGCGCCGTATTCAGGGCAGCAGAAGGCTGACCATCGCCACGGCACAGGGCGTGTGAGGGGAGCGCCCCCTGCTCTAGGCCTGTGACCTTCAGAAGCGTGGCAGGGCCCAGGGGCACGGTGTCCAGCTCCCCCCGACCGGCCACTCCTCAGGCAAAGCGTCTCTCCACCTTGACTCGGCCCTGGCACCGCCTGCTCCTTTCACTCTGGCTTTATCCCTCAGGCCAGCCTGCAGAATCTAGCTCCAGTCGGTGACCCCCACAGGCCCCAGGGTCACCCCAGCACCCCAGGATGCTCCCCCTCCAGCCAGGCTGTATCTGAGAGGAGCTGGTGCCCACTCCTGTTCCACAAGGGCCTGGCACTGAGGCTCAGATGTTCACGTGGCGGTCAGGACATTTACTCGAAACGGCCACATCTGTTTTCACACTAAGCCACCGAAGCCTGGCAGGTGTCTTTCACGTTCAGCACATCTGGACTGACCACATATTAAGAGCCTGGTAGCCACGCCTGACCGGGGGCTGCTGTCTTGGACGGCATAGCTCCTGACAAGAAACTTCAAAGGAGCCGCAGGTGAGTGACAAAGAGCAGGAAAGCGCGTGTGTTGGGCTGTCCGTCTGCGAGCGGTGATTTAGGATGAGAAGAGGAAGTGGCGGACAAGACTTGGCAGGCCTGGAAGGAACCCCCGGGGCCTTGGAACCCGGGAGCCCCTAACATGCAATGCCGTCGGAAGCGAGAGGCTTTCTGGAAGGCTGTAGTGAACAGCAGAGGTCTGCACAGGGCAGCCGCGCCGTGATCTGTTTTAGTGGTTCTGTAATACCTGGGGCCTGTCCAGCAAGCATTCCAGATGAATGGGTAGCCGCCACTGAGGGTATGCGGGAGAAAGGAAGACAGACAGACAGGGAGGGGACGTTTGTGAGCCCCTGCACCCTCTGCAGCTCGTCCTGACAACCCAACCCCCGGGGAAGGGCGTACTGTCCCGGTCCTGCTGATGGAGCAAGCTGAGGCTCGGAGCCTCGGAACCACGTTCCCAGTGGCATTAGCTGCTAAGTCAGGATGGGGCTGGCCTCGGGGAACAGCGGGGCTCGTGTTCTTTCCAGGACACCACTGCCCAGCCGTGCCAGCTCTTACAGCTGATTAAATACGGATGGTGTCAGGGGTTAACTCTGAACACCAGGCCTGGCTCGGAGGTAAAGCCTCATTCTACAGAAGAATGAGGAATTTGAGTCGGGGGTCGGTGGGATTGGGGGATTGAGAGAAGGAAAAGAGGGGAAACGGCTTCACTGAGTGTCCGAGAGAGCCAAAGGGGTAGAGGAGGACCAGGCTGCCACCCTGAAGGCTGCATCTGGAATGATCTAAGCAACATCGTAAATCACGGATCAGAAACTGATAGCTCCCGGGTTAGCTACAGCCAAGAGTCACGTGTGGCCCACACTGTGTTTCCAAACATTCTGAATTAGCTGTTGTCAAAAATCGGAAGAGAGCCAGGCACAGTGGCTCACATCTGTAATTCCAGTGCTTAGGGAGGCTGAGGCAGGAGGATCGCTTCAGGCCAGGAGTTAAAGACTGGGCAACATAGCAAGACTCTATCTCTGTAAGAGATTTTTAAAAAATGAACACACACAAGGCCGGGCGCAGTGGCTCATGCCTGTAATTCCAGCACTTTGGGAGGCCGAGATGGGTGGATCACGAGGTCAAGAGATCAAGGCCAGCCTGGCCAAGATGGTGAAACACCGTGTCTACTAAAAATACAAAAATTAGCCAGGCGTGGTGGCGGATGCCTGTAATCCCAGCTACTCAGGGGGCTGAGGCAGGAGAATTCTTTGAACCTGGGAGGCAGAGGTTGCGGCCAAGATCGCGCCATTGCACTCCATCCTAGGTGATAGAGCAAGACTCCGTCTCAAAAAAAAAAAAAAAAAAAAAATGCTGCTCCTGAGTCAGGGCAGATCTGAGAGGGTTCAAATCCAGTTCAGGCACTGACCTCACTCAGCCTGAGTTTTTCTCAACTGTAAAATGGGGCTGCTGCTCGATTTTAATGGGAACACATGTCAAGGTGTTGGCATCGGCTTGGACTCAGGTAGTCACCTGTGAGACAGCAGCTGGTCCAGTGAGGTGGCCTTGGGCAGGCTGTGTGACCGCCATCCTGGAAGCAAGCTATGGTGGAGTGGAGGAGCTCAGATGCAAGGCCAAACAAACCCATCCCTGCTATGAGTATGGGGAATTCAAAGAATCCCAGATACATAACAAGCATAGGGTTCTTCACCAGCTCCCAACGGAGAGGGGTCAGAGGCCATGGTCAAGCCAAGAAGGCATTTAAAAGCAAGGATGACCTGAAATACTGACGCTGGGCTGGGCACGGTGCCTCACGTCTGTAATCCCAGTACTCTGGGAGGCCAAGATGGGTGGACTCTTTGAGGCTAGGGGTTTGAGACCAGCCTGGCCAACATGTAAAATCCTGTCTCTACTAAAAACACAAAAATTTGCCCGGTGTGGTGGTGCTCAACTGTAGTCTTAGCTAGTCAGGAGGCTGAGACACAAGAATCGCTTGAACCTGGGAGGCGGAGGATGTAGTGAGCCGTGATCACCCCACTGCACTCCAGCTGGTGCGACAGAGTGAGACCTATCTCAAAACAAGAAAAGGACAACAACAAATCGAGACTGGTTTCCTCAGGCCTTCCCAAATGGGTCCCTTGCTCTCCTGGAGCACGTCACACAGGCTGGGACAGCCCTTGCCAACCAAAGGGACCAGAGCGCTGCTGGCCCCAGAGCGGGGTGCGTGCAGGCCTCCGAGAAGCTGTGTGTGTGGAGATCTGATAAGGTCGTCTGTTTGCGGATAAGTCTGTACCAACTCTGTGTGAAATTCACATTGTCCTCTGCAGAATTTCAGAATTCCACCTGGCACAGTGGATGAAGGATTAAAGAACACTGTCTTTCCTTTTTTGAGACGGAGTCTTGCTCCGTCGCCCAGGTTACAGTGCAATGGCGACACCAGCCTGTCCAACATGGAGAGATCCCGTCTCTACTAAAAATACAGAACTAGCCGGGCGTGGTGGCGCATGCCTGTAGTCCCAGCTACGCAGGAGGCTGAGGCAGGAGAATCGCTTGAACCTGGGAGGCGGAGGTTGCAGTGAGCAGAGGTCGCGCCACTGCACCCCAGCCTGGGTGAGAGTGAGACTCCGTCTCAAAAATAAATAATTAAAAATACAAACAATAAATAAAACACGACGAAAGGAACCCTTGCAGCCCCACATGCAATACCAGCCAGAGACGCTGCACCCTCATGCTCAATGTATCCTCTCCCGCCCCCAAATTTTTGGGCACTTTAAAGAAAACCTAATTTTGAAAGAGTTACAGAAGCACAGGAAGTTGCAAAAATAGCACCGAGTCCCGTGTGCCCTTTCCCCGCCTCCCCCAAGGTGACTGACATCTTTCGTGACAGAAGGACAGTATGGAAACCCCGATGCTGGGACATTACTACCCACCAAACCACAGAACCTGCCCAGCCACACCTGCCCTCGGGGTTAAAGGCCCAGATGGCCCCTTCCCCGCTACGGTAAAGCTGCAGGTGGGCCCGGCCGCCCCTGTGCCTGTCAGCGGGAGCAGGAGCTGCTGATGTAGCGGGTACTGAGTTCATGTCCACTGCCCAGCCCATCAGGGACCACCGGGGGCTCCCTGAGAAGCCCGAGGGTCCCTGACACGCACGGGGACCGGCACTCTGTCTCAAGGCCCCTCTGTGGCCGTGTGAAGCACACGCTTGCCTTTTTCCTCCCGGTGCTTCGGGCGGAGGCGGACCTGAGCTTTCCAAGGCTGCTCTGGTTTGGAAGCGGCTGCCTGCAGTCCAGGGACAGAAATAGCAGGTCCACGGCTGCAGACTTCAGGAGGGAGGGAGGGCGGTGCTCTAGAGGTGAGAAGACAGAGCTGCAGAGCTGAATCCCCGTGGGAGCTGAGGCGCTGCTGCCGAGGATGGCAGGGCCCTCAAGCGATGCTGTGACCCTCGGGGACCCACTGGACCGGGGGCAGTCAGGTTCCCCCAGCTTGGGGAACTACAGGATGGTGGGCTTCCAGGAAGAGGCAGTGTTCTATGTCTGGGAGAACACAGGTGAGGAGCTGAACACCCTGTCAACATGAAGTCCTCCACTGATGTGTTTAAGAGTCACTATCCCCAAGTGGTCACATCCTCCCTTATCCCATGGGCGCTATTCTCAAACACAGAGCAGAGTCTGCATCATGGCTGAGAAGCCGGGATGACTGAGCCTGGGGGCCGCCAGCACCAGAGACTGTAGATTCTCGAAGCATGGGGTGACAGCCAGCTTTATGGGTCTCCTTGGTGAGACTACGGTGCCCGGTAGTCAAACGCCAGTCTAGAGGGTGTCGGGAAGGTATGTCTTTAAGATGTGATTAACCTTTAAATCCACAGACTCGGAGCAAAGCAGATTACTCCACCCCAGTGTGGGTGAGTCTCAGCCAATCAGCTGAAGTCCTGCAGGGAAAAGCCTGCCCAGGTGTGGTGGCTCACACTTGTAATCCCAGCACTTTGGGAAGCTGAGGCGAGAGGATCACCTGCGGTCAGGAGTTCGAGATCAGCCTGGCCAACACGGTGACTCTCGTCTCTACTAAAAATACAAAAAAATTAGCTGGGCATGGTGGTGTGTGCCTGTAATCCCAGCTACTTGGGAGCCTGAGGTAAGAGAATCGCTTGAACCTGGAAGGCAGAGATTGCAGTGAGCCAAGATGGCACCACTGTACTCCAGCCTGGGCGACAGAGCGAGACTCCGTCTCAAATACAGAAGGCAGAGCAGAAACACGGCCTGATCATCTTATGTCACCCCCGTTGCATGCACAGATGCAAACACGCACACATGCTTCCTCGCTTGCTTCTCTGGAGAACCCTAACACGCTCATATTCCCGAAATCCCCGCTTGCTAACTTTCTGGAAATGTGGATTTTAAGCGCCCTCCACGGCAGAAGGCAGTCACCAGAGGACACAGCTGTGTGTGGCTGGTGTGGCCAGCACCGCTCCGATCTGCCCAGAAGCTGGGCTCTTTCTCAGGACCTAGAGTCCCTGGCGGGGATGAGGGATGGAACCTGGAGCCAGTCAGAATGCAGAGACCCAGCTGCCTTTCCAGCCTCCCGCCTGTTTCCAGGGGGACCTTCCCCACCCCACAGCGCTCACCTTCCTGGCCATGATAAGGCCCGAGGGTCTGTGCTGAACTTTGGTGACCACCCCGCCGTTGCCCGCGCCCAGCTCCGAGATCCTTTCAAAGTCATCGTCTTTGAGTTCGCCGACCTTGGCTTTCTGGGTGAGGAAGGCTTCCAGCCGCTTCTTCTGCTGCTCGTCAAGTTCCAACTCCTCTAGCTTCTTCTGCAGGTCCACCAGGTTTGCCCTGCAGAGACCCCCAGGGCAGGCATTAGCATCCAAGGACGACTCCACCTGGCCGTGTTTACCGCGTGGCCATGGCACACCAGCCCCCAGGAGGAACACAGACTGGATTCCTGCACTTGAAGGGTTTATGGTGTAGAAGGAAAGAGGGATCCATGCTGTGACACACTAATGACCAGAATCCAGGGCAGCTCCCCAGGAACTAAGGACGCTGCCTTGATCCCGTCTACCAAGTCTAGCGGACCTCAGGACCTTGAGGACAAGCTGCAGCTCAGAGGACCCAGGAGGATTCCGTCTTTTTCTTTTCTTTTCTTTTTTGAGATGGAGTCTCCCTCTGTCACCCAGGCTGGAGTGCGGTGGCGCAATTTCAGCTCACCACAACCTTTGCTTCCCGAGTTCAAGTGATTCTCCTGTCTCAACCTCCCGAGTGGCTGAGATTACAGGTGCATGCCACCATGCCCAGCTAGTTTTTGTATTTTTAGTAGAGACGGGGTTTCAGCATGTTGGTCAGGCTAGTCTCGAACTCCCGACCTTAAGTGATCCGCCTTCCTTGGCCTCCCAAAGTGCTGGGATTACAGGTGTGAGCCATTGCACCCGGCCAGGAGGCTTCCTTCCTAACGCACAAGCTCCAGACCACCTCGGGAGGAGACAAGGAAACCAGGACAGGTCTAATGGAGCCCGGACCAGGACATCTGTCTTTTCAGGAAATAGAGGAACAAGTGTTCTGAGCTGCCTCAGAACACAGAATGAGAACCAAGAGGAAAGGCAGAAGGCGCAGCGCAAAAGCTGCATCAGGCGGGCACGGTGGTGCATGTTTGCAGTCCCGGCTACTCGGAAGGCTGAGGTATGAGAACTGCTTGAACCCCGGAGGCAGAGGCTGCAGTGAACTGAGATCTTACCATTGCACTCCAGCCTGGGCAGCAGAGGAAAACGCTGTCTCAAGAAAAAAAAAAAAAAAAAGCATGACCAGCCTGGGCAACAAAGCAAGACCTTATAGCCGAGGACGGCGGCTCATGTCTGTAGTTTCGGGTACTCAGGAGGCTGAGGTGGGAGGATCACTTGAACCCAGGAGGTGGAGGCTGCAGTGAGCCATGATCATGACAATGCACTCCAGCCTTGGCAACACAGCAAGACCCTGTCTCTAAACAATAAATATTTTTTAAAAATTTAAACAAGCATGTACATTGCACTTTATTGGGTGATTCAAGGAAATTTTCCAAGGAAATTTCCACAGCAAGCTATTTTCACAAATGCCTTGACTTGGAACCAGATCTTGGAGTAACAGCTTCTCTGTGACAGATAATTGAGTTCAATGCACACATGAACCCAGCACCGGGCAAAAGAAATGGAACGGAAGCCATGCGGACAAAATGAAATCTGCTAGTACCCATGTTTATACAGAACAGGTGAACTGATTTCATGTATTTATTTACTTAGAGACAGAGTCTTGCTCTGTCTCCCAGGCTGGGAGCTCGCTGCAGCCTCCAACTCCTGTCCAATACTGATCCTTCCACCTTAGCCTTCCTAGTAGGTAGGATCACAGGTGTGAGCCATCATGTCTGGCTATTTTTAATTAATTAATTTATTATTATTATTTTTGAAACAGAGTCTCACTCTGTCGCCCAGGCTGGAATATGGTGGTGTGATCTCAGCTCACTGCAACTTCCGCCTCCCAGATTCAAGCGATTCTCCTGCCTCAGCCTCCCAAGTAGCTGGAATTACAAATGCCTGCCACCACACCCGGTTAATTTTTGAATTTTAACAGAGACGAGGTTTGGCCATGTTGGTCAGGCTGGTCTTGAACTCCTAGGCTCCAGCGATCTGCCCACCTCGGCCTCCCAAAGCGCTGGGATTACAGGCGTCAGCCACTGCACCTGGCTGAAATTAATTTTAATAACACATGTGATGTAACCCATCAAAAATGTTATCATTTTCAGGCCGGGTGCGGTGGCTCAAGCCTGTAATCCCAGCACTTTGGGAGGCCGAGGCGGGTGGATCACGAGGTCAAGAGATCGAGACCATCCTGGTCAACGTGGTGAAACCCCGTCTCTACTAAAAATACAAAAATTAGCTGGGCATGGTGGTACGTGCCTGTAGTCCCAGCTACTCGGGAGGCTGAGGCAGGAGAATGGCTTGAACTCAGGAGGCGGAGGCTGCGGTGAGCCGAGATCGCGCCATTGCACTCCAGCCTGGGTAACAAGAGCGAAACTCCGTCTCAAAAAAAAAAAAAAAAAAAAAAAAAAGTTATCATTTTCAACATACAACTAATATGAAAAATGAATGAATGCTTCACATTTTTTCCGTCTTACGCCTTTGAAATCTACAACGGCAACATGGCGCCTGTGCTCTTGTGGATTTGGGGCATTTTCATTTTTAGTGCTGCCTGCAGCCAGGGGTTACTGAACCAGGCAGTGCAGCTGTAAACATCTCTCTGGAAGAACAGGTCACCTCCAGCGGTCCCAGTTCTGGAAGGACCTAAAGCCAGGGCAGACAGCCACAGAGGGGACTGAAGCAGGGAATGAAGAACGGGTGGACTGCTGATTGCATCTGGAAACTTCCAATCCCCAAGTTCGACCACTAATCACCTATGGCTGGAAGCAGCATGAGCCACGGGGCCCACAGGCCAGAAACGAGGCGACAGTGCACCGCTTCCTGGGCTGGACAATACCATCTCATTCCATTGTCACCATTGCCCCCAGAGGCTGGGGCAGCAGGGAATAGATTCACAGGGGTGGGGGGACTCACAGGAGTAGCTGGGATTACAGGTGTGCACCACCACATCCAGCTGTTTTTTTCTAGCATTTTTAGTAGAGACAGGGTTTCACCATGTTGGCCAGGCTGGTCTTGAACTTCTGGCCTCAAGTGGTCCACCCACCTTGGCCTCCCAAAGTGCTGGGATGACAGGCGTGAGCCACCGCGCCCGGCCGTGGATGAGTGCTTCTGACGGAGACTTGGAAGGTGTCAAGCGCTGCTCAGACCATGGAAAATGCATTCTGGACTCAGCTGACTAATCCAGATTAAACTTAGTGGCAACTCAACTGTGGTTATTAAACAAAAGAAAACCTTGGGGTCCCCACAGCTGGCTTCCTCGCTTGGGGGATCCTTTAAGGGATGGAAATCAAACCCCTCATGGAAGAGAATGGGCTGAGTGAGTTCTGTGCGGAGAATGAGAAGCAGGTTCCTGTGTCTAGCTGTGACCGTGTTGACTCGTACACATTGACATCAAGAGTCTTCTTCATCTGGGCCACAGAGGGCCGGCCCCTGAGCAGGTGAGGCCACCAGACATGCCACAATCCCCAACACCAGGTTCTCGTGGGGTCACACCACTGGCACGGCACCCAGACCCCGGCCAAGGACTCCAGAGATTGTCCCACCCTGCCCAACCCCGGCCTGCAGAACGGGAATGCAGAGATCACCCTGGCATGACTCCACAAGCGTGTGCCTCCAATACCCAGTCCCCTCCCTCATCCTGGAGCAGTGCGATTCTGCCACTGCACCCCCCTACGCCAGCATGCCCCTTTCTCAGACTCCTTCACCGAGGCCTCCGGTCGCCCTCCACCTCCTCAAAGTTTCCGCACTGGGTCAGCCCCTCACAAGGGTTTTCCAGTCCACTCGCTTTAGAATCTTCACCTCTGCTTTCAGGAGTCAGCAGGGTCCCGTCACCCCTGTGCCTCCTCATTCCTCACACTCCCCCTTCCCTGTCCCCTCACCATGCTTCCAGCTTTGGGGACTCCCCACACCGGGCACCACCACAAGCAGGAGATGCCGTCTCAGAGATGCCCATCCTGACTTCCCTGGGACCCCTATCCTGACCCACCAAGAATCCCCTCAACATGACCCCCAGGACCCCCACATGATCCGCCTAGAACCCCCGTCCTGACCCCAGTAGACTCCCCCAGAGAAAACCCCCCATCCTGAAGCCCCTAGAACTCCTATTCTCATCCCACTAGAGCTCCCATGTCCTGACTCCCCTAGGACCCCCCCCTTGTCCTGAGATGCCCCAGAACTCCCACCCTGACCTGCATAGAGCCCCTCCATCCCGACGCCTCTAGGGTCCCCCATCCCATCCTGACCCCCTAGGACCCCCCCCCCCCATATCTTGACCCTGACACTCCTGGGAGCCCGCCGTCCTCCCCTCTCTTTCCTTTTCTCTGGTTCTCTATGGACCTCCTCAGCCCATCCCCTCCCCTGAGGGACCCCCACACACACCACCCTGGCTCCCTAGGTGCGCTTCTCATCCCACCCCGACCTCATCACTCAGGGACTCATGCCCCACAAGGACCGTTCCCCGACCCCCAAGACCTTTTAGCCTGTCCTCTCCAGGTGCAACACTCTCGACTCGTGGCTCAGGGACCCTCACATCCTATCTTTCCCCCATAGGGACCCCCTCACCCCACCTCTCCCCCACAGGGACTCACTTCACTATCATCTCACTATGTAGGACACCCCTCACCCATCCTTTCCCCTACAGGTACCCACCCTATCCTCTCCTCCCAGGGACCCTCTCAACCCCATCTCACAACTCAGGGCCCCTGCACCCCATCTTCTCTCTGCAAGGACATCTCTTTGGCTTGATCTCATTACTTAGGACTCCAAACACCATCTTTTCCCCAAAGGGATCTCCCCTCACTCCCATCTCATTACTCAGGGACCCCCCCTCAATCTCCCAGATTTCACTATTCAGGGACCACTCACCCTATTCTCTCCTTTCATCCCTATTTCACTACTCAAAGACCTACCACTGTTCTGCTACTCAGAGACTCCACGCCCTGTCTTTTCCCACAGGGACCTCCCTTGGCCCAATCTCATTATTGAGGGGCCCTCACCCCATCTTCTCCTACCCAGGACCCCTACCTCATCTCAGTCTCATCACTCAGGGACCCCTCACCCCACCCTCTCCCCTCTGGAGCCTGCTTGCCCAAATTCCCTCCTCAAGGGCTGCCTGACCTCCCCTTACCCCAATGTCACTCCTCAAGGACCCTCACCCCATCCTCCCCTCTCAGGAACACCTTGCACCCCGATTTCCCTACTCAGGGGCTCCCCTCACACTCATCTCATGACTAAGGCACCCCTCTACCCTTTCCTCTTAGGAACCCCTCACCCCCATTTCACTACTCAGGGACCATACCCTCTTCTCTCTTACAGATACCCCTTATCCCCATCTCACTGCTCAGGGACCCTAATCCTGTTCTCTTCTCTTAGGGACAACCCTCACTCTGATTTTCCTCCTGAGGGACTCCCCTCACCCCAATCTCACTTTTCAAAAGCTCCCCGCCCCATCTTCTGCACTGCAGGGACCTCCCTCACCCAATCGCACTGCTCAGGGACCCTTGCTCCCATCCTTCACCCCAACTTCACTACTCAGAGACTTCCCTCATCCCAATTTCACTCATCAGGAGACCCACACCCCATCTTTTCCACCACAAGGACCTTCCCTCGCCCAATCTCACTGCTCAAAGTCCCATCACCAGCCCAGAAACCCCCTGCCCCGTGCACCCTTCGTCCAGTTCTCCCCGAGGTCCCCTGCGCCGTGTTCCCCTCGCCCCGTCCTCTTCCGAGGGCCCCTTGCACCTCTCGTCCCATCCTCTTTCGAGGGGTCCCTGAACTCCTACCCCTGTCCTCCCCTGGAGAACCCCCTGTCCCGTGCACCCCTCACCCCGTCCTCCCTCGAGGACCCCCTGCCTCCTGCACCCCTCGCCCCGTCCTCCCCCTGCCCCGTGCACCTCTTGCGAACCCCCTGCACCCCTCGCCCTGTCCTTTCCCAAGGGCCCCCTGCCTCGTGCACCCCGATCCCCCGGCCGATCCCAAGAACCCCCTGCCCCGTGCACCCCTCGCCCCGTGCACCCCCGAGGGCCCCCTGCCCCGTGCACCCCGATCCCCCGGCCGATCGCTGCCTACTCACTCGGAGGCGCCCTCGCTGGTGGGGGACGGGCCCTCGGCGATGGCAGGGTTGATGGTGAGCGCCGGCAGCACCGGCTTCCTCCGGGCCAGCATCGGGGCTCCGCGGGCCGGCGGCGGCGGTGCCTCTAGCCGGGGCCCATAGGGGGCGGGCCGGGATCGGGCGGCCGATGCTGCGGGACGGTGCCGAGGGTAGCCGAGGGGCGTCGGGGCTGAGACGATGGAGTCGCCGCCGCCGAGGCCCGAACTAGGCTGACGCCGAAGCCGGAGTCCGAGAGGCCGGGGGAGGGGAGGGGCGGCCACAAGATCGCGGACCGGCCTCTCGCGATAGCGGGATCGGGAGCCGCGATGGACCCGCCCCCCAGCTGCTGCACCTGCGCAGCACCCCAAGGCCGCCTTTCGGAGGGGAAAGGGGCGGACACCGAGCATGCGAGGCGGGGCCCGGAGCATGCGCACTCGCTTGCCTTCCCACGGCCCGGGTGCGCGTGCGCCTGGGGCACGACAAGGGGGCGCAGGGGAGGAGATGGAGGGAGAGGGAGGGGGTGCTGGACCGGTGGGCAGGGAAGTAGCCAGACCCCTGAGCGCCTACGATGTCCCCAGGCTGGAACTGAGAATCCGTAGGACCCCAGAACGGTAGGCGAGACCCACCCAGAGTCCATTTAATCTTTTTGGCAAGCGTGGACACTCGTCCCTAGCGCCCACCGCCTTAGAGTGTCAATTACTCCTCCTCCTTCATCAGGGCAAGGCCGCTCTAACATGATTTTTAAAATTTAATTGACATATAAAATGATATATATTATGCACATGTTAAAACATTTTTACTATAAAATACACATAGGCCGGGCGCGGTGGCTCACGCCTGCAATCCCAGCACTCTGGGAGGCCGAGGCGGGCGGATCACGAGGTCAAGAGATCGAGACCATCCTGGCCAATATGGTGAAACCCCATCTCTACTAAAAATACAAAAATTAGCTGGGCGCGGTGGCGTGCGCCTGTAATCCCAGCTACTCCGGAGGCTGAGGCAGGAGAATTGCTTGAACCCGGGAGGCGGAGGTTGCAGTGGGCCGAGATCGCGCCACCGTACTCCCCTGGTGCCTGGCGACGGAGCAAGACTCTGTCTCAAAAATAAATAAATAAATAAAATACACATAACATAAAACCTGCCATTTAACCATTTTTTAAATGCACAGCTCAGCGGCATTTAGCACGTACACATGATTGTGCAACCACCACCACCTCCACCCCCACCCCCACCCCCACCTCCAAAAATTTCTCATCTTCCCAAACTGAAACACTTTCCCTATGAAACCTCACTCCCTATCCTCCTCCTCAGTTCCTGGCGCCCACCATCCTACTTACCGTGAATCTGATGATTCCAGGGACCTCATATGAGTGGGATCACACAGGTTTTGTCCTTTTGGGTCAGGCGTATTTCAGTGAGGGAGACGTCCCCAAGGTGCATGCACCTCGTAGCCCGTGTTAGAATTTCCCAACTTCACTACACTGGGCACACTTCCCATCGGGTAGCCCTGCTCCAAAAAGGAGCAGTTAAAAAAAAAAAAAAAAAAAGAATTTTTCTCCTTTTGTTTTTTGATTGTGATGGGGTTTCACTCTTGTCCTCTTATTACTCAGACTGGAGTGCAACCGCTCACCTCAACCTCCACCTCCCGGGATCAAGAGATTCTCCCGCCTCAGTCTCCCGAGTAACTGGGATTACAGTCATGTGCCATCATGCCCGCTAACTTTGTATTTTCAGTAGAGACAGGATTTCTACATGTTGATCAGGCAAGTCTGGAACTCCCGACCTCAGGCGATCCGCCCACCTCAGCCTTCCAAAGTGCTGGGATTACAGGCTGAATAATATTCTATTGTGTGGATGGACTATATTTTTCGTACCCATTTGTCTGCCCCTAGACACTTGGGTGGTTTCCGTCATCTGGCCATTGTGAATCACGCTGCTGTGAACACAGGTGTGCAAGTGTCTGTTTGAGTCCTTGCTTTCATTTCTTTTGGGTATATGTTCTGAGGAGGCATTGCTGGATTATATGGTAATTCTATGTTGAACTTTTTGAAGCACTACCTTACTGCTTGCTACAATAGCGGTAATACTTTATTATAAGAAAGGTCATTTTATAGCCAAGTGAGGTGGCTCACACCTGTAATCCCAGCACTTTGGGAGGCCGAGGCAGGCAGATCATGAGGTCAGGAGTTCGAGACCAGTCTGGCCGATATGGTGACACCCCATCTCTGTGGTGACGTGTGTCTGTAGTCCCAGCTACTTAGAAGGCTGAGGCAGAAGAATCACTTGAAACTGGGAGGCATGGGTTGCAGTGAGCCGAGATCGCACTCCAGCCTGGGTGACAGAGGGAGACTCCATCTCTTTCTTTCTTTCTTTTTTTTTAATTTATTTTATTTTATTTTTTTTTAAAGATGAGGTTTCACCATGATGGCCAGGCTGGTCTTGAACTCCTGACCTCAGGTGATCCACCCACCTCAGCCTCCCAAAGTGCTAGGATTACAGGCGTGAGCCACCGCGCCCGGCTCTTTTTTTCTTTTATATATATATATTTTTTTCTTTGACAGTTCTTAGGAAGACCTCACCCGAATTTTTTTTTCTTTTTTTTCTTTTATGTATATGTTTTTAGGGAGACTCCATCTCAGAAAGAAAGAAAGAAAGAAAGAAAAAGAAAGAAAGAAAGAAAGAAAGAAAGAAAGAAAGAAAGAAAGGAAAAGAAAAGGAAAGAAAGAAAGAAAGAAAGAAAGAAAGAAAGAAAGATCGATCATTTATTTACCTGGTGGTGTGACCCATTAAAAATTTGCTCAATTTGGGCTGGGTGCAGTGGCTCACACCTGTAATCCCAGCACTTTGGGAGGCTGAGGCAGGTGGATAACGCGGTCAGGAGTTCGAGACCAACCTAGGCAACACAGTGAAACTCTGTATTTACTAAAATACAAAAAATTAGCCAGGTGTGGTGATGCATACCTGTATTCCCAACTACTCAGGAGGCTGAGGCAGGAGAATCGCTTGAACCTGGGAAACAGAGGTTGCAGTGATCCAAGATTTTGTTGTTACACATCCATCAGCTCAAGCAACAGTGTGATACTTAGTGTCCAAAAAAAAAGAAAAGAAAAGAAAGAAAAGAACCCCCCCACCCCTGCTTTCGAAATGTTTTAAAAAGATACATTATATACATGTACATAATTGCAACCTGTAACTGTCCTCTTAAGAAGGCAAAGAAGTAACCATACCTCTTCCCTGGTTAAAGGGCTTCCAATCTTGAGTCAAGGACTAGAAAAAAAAAGAAAGTAAAACTGGCTGGGCAAAGTGGCTCACTCCTATATAATCCCAGCACTGTGGAAGGCTGAGGCAGGTGGATTACCTGAGGTCAGCAGTTTGAATCCAGCAACACAGTGAAACCCTATTTCTACTAAAATTACAAAAATTAGCCGGGTGTGGTGGCGCATGCCTGTAATCCCAGCTACTTAGGAGACTGAGACAGTAGAATTGCGTGAACCCGGGAGGCAGGTGTTGCGGTGAGCCGAGATCGCACCATTGCACTCCAGCCTGGGTGACAGAGTGAGACTCCGTTTGATAAAAAAAACAACCACCACCAAAACACTGCTCCTAGAGAAAACTGCTCCTGGGTTTCTGCAATCTGGGTTTTTCGGTTTTACTCTTCATTGCCCCCCACAATTCAGATGGACGCTCATCTTGCCTCAAATAAGCACTAACCCTTTCAGAGACATGGCCGTTTCCATGTTCCTTCCGTTCTGCCCAGCAATCGTTTTCCCATTTTATCCTATTTTACCCTTTTTTTGTTTGTTTGTTTGTTTGAGATGGAGTTTCACTCTTGTTGCCCAGGCTGGAGTGCAGTGGTGTGATTTCAGATCACTGCAACCTCTGCCTCCCGGGTTCAAGCGATTCTCCTGCCTCAGCCTTCCTAGTAGCTGGGACTACAGGCATGCGCCACCGCACTAGCTAATGTTTTGTATTTTTAGTAGAGACGAGGGTTTCTCCATATTGATAAGGCTGGTCTCGAACTCCTGACTTCAGGTGATCCGCCCACCTTGGCCTCCCAAAGTGCTGGGATTACAGGCGTGAGCCACCGCGCCTGGCCTTTTTTTTTTTTTTTAAGAGAAGTTTTCACTCAGTCACCCAGGCCCCAGGCTGGAGTTCAGTGGCACGATCAAAGCTTACTGTAGCCTTGATCTCCCAAGGCTCAAGGGATCCTCGCACCTCACCCTCCCTAGTGTCCCTGGCCACAAATATGCACCACCATGCCCGGCTAATTTTTGTATTTTTTCTTTGTCAAGACAGGGTTTCCCCATGTCGCCCAGCCTGGTCTCAAGCTCCTAGGCTCAAGTGATCTGTCTCTTTTGGCCTTCCAGACAGCCGTAAGCTACTGCGCTCAGCTATTAATGTACGATTCTCCAGTGTTCAACTTCTTGAACTATTACACCTCTGTACACCCATGTAACCCTTCCCTTCCAGAAAGTTTGTTCACTGCCTTTTCAGTTCATTCTCTTCCTCTATACCCAGCAGTGGTGAGCTGGTAAATATTTAATGATGAGCCATTAAAATAAGGAGAGGCTGGGTGGGTGGCACAAACCTGCATTCCCAGCAGGCGGGATGATCGCTTGAGATCAGGAGTTTGAGTCCACCCTGGCCAACATGGTGAAACCCCATCTCTACTAAAAATACAAAAATTAGCCAGTCATGATGGCGGGCGCCTGTAGTCACAGCTACTAGGGAGGCTGAGGCAGGAGAATCGCTTGAACCCAGGAGGTGGAGGTTACAGTGAGCCGAGACTGTGCCACTGCACTCCTGCCTGGGTGACAGAGGGAGACTCTGTCTCAAAAAAGAAAAAAAGAAGAAATTAGCAATGGTATCAAAAGATGCTTATGAGTTGCTATTAGCCAACTGAAGTCCACTACTACCTCCCAAAAACTAGATTCCGCCTTCTATCCCCGTAGATTCATTTTTGCCTTTCAAGAGTTTCATGTAAATGGAATTGCACGCATGCACTCTGGTGTCAGCTCGTTTTGCTTAGGACAATGTTTTGTTTTTGTTTTTTGTATTGTTTTAGACAGGATTTTGCTTTATTTCACAGACTGGAATACAGTAGTGTGATCTCAGCTCACTACAGCCTCGACTTCCTGGGCTCAAGCCATCCTCCCGTCTCAGCCTGCCGAGTAGCTGGGACTACAGGCTCGCATCACCACGCCCAACTAACTTTTGTATTTTTTGTAGAGATGGGAGTCTCATCATGTTGCCCAGCCTGGTCTCGAACTCCTGACCCGATGATCCGCCTGCTTTAGCCTCCCAAAGTGCTGGGATTACAGGTGTGAGCCACCGCACCCAGCCAACAGGAGCTTTAATTGCTGAGGTTACAGTCCAGCCTCACACCCTCGAGCCATACTCTCCCTTTACTACCCAGCACAGTTTGTCCTGTGGCCTCTCTCTGTGATATATTTTCACTTACCATTGCTTCCAATAACACCTTTTCTGAGTACATCTGTCCCTTGGTCTAAGAGATGTGGGTGTCTCCTAAATTGCTCCTCCCAGGAAATAAATTTCTAATAGCTTTCTTGATAGAGTCAATCCAAGGTGACATTTATCTTGAATAGGCATATGCTGGTATTAATATCACATGTGTATGTTGTTTCTAACCAGCAATGCCCTGTGGACTTTATCTCTCTCACCTGTGCAATGGATTAACTGAAAGAATGGCTGAATCGACCCCCTTTGGAAAGTAATTTAACCCTATCCTGAACACCCTGTGACTCAGCAATTTTTTTTTTTTTTTGAGACAAAGTCTTCTTCTTGTCCCCCAGGCTGGAGGGTAGTGGCACAATCTGGGCTCACTGCAATCTCCGCTTACTGGGTTCAAGCGATTCTCCCACCTCACCGTCCTGAGTAGCTGGGATTACAGCAGCCTGCCACCACGCCTGGTTAATTTTTGTTTTTTTTTTTTTGTTTGTTTTGTTTTTTTTTTTTAGTAGAGACGGGGTTTCACCATGTTAGTCAGGCTGGTCTCGAATTCCTGACCTCAGGTGCTCCGCCCGCCTCGACCTCCCAAAGTGCTGGGATTACAGGCCTGAGCCACCGCGCCCAGCCAATGACTCAGCAATTCTAATAGTGGGCATATGACTTAGGGAAACTCTTGCCTTTGTGCGCACAGGAGACTCACACAATAATGTTGTTAATGGCAAAAATTTAGGAAGTACACAGGGTCCCTTGATGGGAGAATGGAAAAATACATCCTAATGCAGATCCACACAGAAATATGATACAGCAGAAAATTCCTGAATGACAACAGCATAAAAGAATTTTAGTTAGTCTCAGCTACTCAGAAGGCTGAGGATGGAGGATGATTTGAGCCCAGGGGTTCCAGGCAGACCTAGGCAACATAGTGAGACCCCCGTCTCCCGCAAAAAAAGAAAAAGGCTGTGTGCGGTGGCTCACACCTGTAATTCTAGCACTTTGGGAGGTCAAGGCCGCTGGGTCACCTGAGGTCAGGAGTTCGTGACCAGCCTTGCCAACATGGCTAATCCCTGTCTCTACTAAAAATACAAAAATTAGGGTGTAGTGGTACACACTTGTAGTCTCAGCTACTCGAAAGGCTGAGGCAGGAAAATTGCTTGAACTCAGGAGGCAGAGGTTGCAGTGAGCCAAGATTTTGCCACTGCACTCCTGCCTGGGAGACAGAGTGAGACTCAATCTCCCAAAAAAAAAAAAAAAAAAAAAAAGACATTACCAGTTACAGATTCCTTTGTTCCTTCTCTACTCCTACTGCTTCACTTGAATAGCCAAAAAAAAAGTTA
>PVKV010032173.1:0-20141 GCA_004027835.1 Alouatta palliata
TGATAAGCAACTTCAGCAAAGTCTCGGGATACAAAATCAATGTGCAAAAATCACAAGCATTCCTATACACCAATAACAGACTTAAAGAGAGCCAAATCAAGAACCAACTGCCATTCACAATTGCTACAAAGAGAATCAAATACCTAGGAATACAACTAACAAGGAACATAAAGGACCTCTTCAAGGAGAACTACAAACCCCTGTACCTTTCTTAATTCTCTCCTTCTTGTCACTCTTCCCTTCCCAGCCTCTTCCTCCTATTCACAGGCAATCACTGGCCACTCTAGATTAGACTGCATTGTGTTAGAATTCTGTATAAATGGAATCATATAGAATATTCCTTTTTGGTGGGGCTTATTTTACTCAACATAATTATTTTGGGATTTATCCGTCATGTAGTGCATATCAATAGTTCATTTACTTTATTGCTCAGTAGCATTCCCTTGGATGATTATAACCCTGTTTGTTCATTCATCTGTTGATGGACATTTGATTCATTTAAAGTTGTTGGGTACTACAAATTGAGCTCTTGTGAATATCCATGCACAAGTCTTTCTGTGAATGTACCTTTTGTTTTCTCTTAAGTAAATATCTAGAAGTGGCATGGCTGAATTGTATTGTCATTGGATGTCTGATTTTAAGAAACTGCCAAATTTTTCCCACAATGGTTGTCTCATTTTACATTCGTACCAGTGGTGAAGGAGAGTTTTAGTTCTTCCACATCTTTGCTAACACTTGGTATGATCAGTCTTTTTGATTTTTACCATTCTAATGAATGTGTAATGGTATCTCACTGCAGTTTTAGTTTGCATTTCTCCTAATAACCAATGATGTTGAGCATCTTTTCATGTGCTTATTTGCCATCTGTGTCTAAAAGTTTAGAATAATTATGTTCTCTTGATGAATTGACCCTGTTGTCATTATGAAAGAATCATCTTTTTTCCAGTAATATTCTTTACTCTGAAATATTTTATCTTAATATAGCTACAAGGCTTTATTTGATTAGTGTTATCGTGATATATTTTTCCATTCTTTTACTGTTAACCTATTTGTGTCTTTGTACTTACAGTATATTTCTCATAGGATCTTCAATTTTTATTCATTCTAACAACCTCTGAATTTTAATTGAGGCGATTAGAATATTTATATTTAATATAATTATCATGGTTAGGTTTAAGCCTATTATCTTGCTATTTCTTTTTTGTCTCATGTATTCTTGTTCTTTTTCCTTTTGTTTGCTTTCTTTTGAACTAACTGAACTTTTTAAATTCCTTGTTATTGTCTTTTTGGATTATTGTAACTGTTTTCTTATTTTAGTGATTGCTTCAGGGTTCATATTATACATCTTCAGCTCATCTCTACTTACCTTCCACTATATATCACATCAAATATAAATGTATACCACCTCACATATAGTATAAACACCTTTCTGTAGTTTATTTATATTTTCCTCCTCCTGGTCTGTGTGTGTGCACATGTTGCCACAACACATTGTAATGACTTTTAATATATTTAAGTATCTTTTTCATTGTGGGAAAATAGACACAATGTAAAATTTACCATTTTAACCATCTCCAAGTGTGCAATTCAGTGGCACTAAGTACATTCGCATTGTTGTGCAACCACCACCACCATCCATCTCCAAAACTTTGTCATCCCAAACTGAAATGCTGCACCCATTAAACAGTAACTCCCCATTCTTCCTACCCTCCAACTCCTGGTAACCACTATTCTACTTCTGTCTCTATGAATTTGACCACTCTAGGTACCTCATATAAGCAGAAGCGTACAATAATTGTCCTTTTGTGTCTGGCTTATTTTACTTAGCCTACTATTTTCAAGATTCATTTATGTTTTTGCATGTATCAAAATTTCATTCATTTTTAAAGTTAAATAATATTCCACCGTATGTACATACCCATGTCACATGTTGTTTACTTATCCATCAGTGTTCATCTGGGTTATTTCTACTTTTTGGCTATTGAGAATAATGCCATTATTAACACTGGTGCACAAATATCTGTTCAGATTCCTGCTGTCAAGTCTTTTGAGTAGATATCTAGAAGCAGAGTTCCTGGAGATTATTGCAATTTTATGAAAAACAGTTAATTATCCTTTGAAAAGATTTAGAAAAGATGTGTTTTAAATGGTGATTTAATTTAAAGATCTTCTATATTTGTACATGTAGTTAACATTTCTGGATCTCTGCATTGTCTTGTGAAAATCCGTATTTCCAAATATATAGTTGTAAAGGTTCACTATTTGTTCTAACAGTTGAACTTTAGAATAAAATCATCAACTTTCAGAAAAAAAATTATTTAGAATGAAGAATTTAATTCCGGTTCATCTAAAACATAACTTAGAACAAAGAGAAAATATTCAGTCTTTCTATCCCATAATATGTCACAGTTTTCCACTTATTCAGGTCCTCTTTTTAATACACCATACAATTTTCCAGTTTTCTTTATTTAGCTTCTATACATCTTTTGTTATGTTTATTCTTTCTAGTTTTTAAGAGCATTATATTTCTATTGAATTGATCTTTTTGAAATTGTTTTATTTCTGTTCTATGAACATACAGAATACTATGGACTTCTGTGTATCGTTTACTGCTCCCTCAATTAAACTTTCATTAAGACTAAAGTTTGTTACTTTTAGCTGAATGCCTTGGATGTCTAAGTATATAATCTTGCCATTTCAAAATAATAACATGTATTATTTTATTTTACATTACTTACTGCATTAGTAAACACTTCCAAAATACTATTTTATCAAAAGAGAGGGTGAGTTCATGTCCTTTGCAGGGACATGGATGAAGCTGGAAACCATCATTCTCAGCAAACTGACACAAGAACAGAAAACCAAACACCACATGTTCTCACTCATAAGTGGGTGTTGAACAATGAGAACACATGGACACAGGGAGGGGAACATCGCACACTGGGGCCTGTTGGGGGAAAGGGGGGAAAGGGGAGGGATAGCAGGGTGTGGGGGGATTGGGGAGGGATAACATTAGGAGAAATACCTAATGTAGGTGATGGGAGGATGGATGCAGCAAACCACCATGGCATGTGTATACCTATGTAACAATCCTGCACAATCTGCACATGTACCCCAGAACTTAAAGTATAATTAAATAAAAAGCAATAATCATAGATATTTGTTATTGTTGTTCCTGAGCTTATTCTCTAGCAATCTGCTATTGACGATAATTATGACAGGTGTTCGATAAGGGCTATCAAATATATATATATGGAAAAATCTTTAATTCCTTTTTAATAATGCCTTTAAATATTCAATTTTAGTAAATGGCTTTCTGCTGCTAGAGTATTATCCACATAATTATGTTACTGCATGTCTTTATATTTTATCATTCCTGCATTCCTGAGATAAGCCCTGCTTTACTGTAACAGGTTATGCTTGTGTTAAATTGTTATAATCTCTGTGTTACTATCTTCTTTAAGGTGTCAGTTAATGCTCATTATTGGTTTTAAGGTAGCAAAGAAGCAGAGAATCTCCTGCTACTCCACAAATAGTAATGAGTGAGAAAATCCACAAGAATAAAAAGGGTGATACCCTCATTAAACAGCAAAGGAAAAGATATTCTTCACAATATTTTTCTTACCATAAGGCCTTAGAGGCTGCATTCCTTAAAATCATGATTATTAGCATAATGGCTGGCAAATACAAAGTCCAACTTAAAAATTGGAAAAATAGGTAAAATATTAATAAAAGAATATTAAATCCATTTTTAGGGCTGCAACAGGCTCCCCTCTGCCCCACCCACATCGACCTATCCATACAGTCTGGATAGAGTAGAAAGCAGTGGCAAGAACTTGCTTTAAGGCTTTAGAATATACATTTTCAACTGCACTGCCTCAAAACTAAGGTTCGTAGAATGACTTTATTGACACATTTCTCTAGAAATGAAAACTCCAAACAATCCCAACATTCCCTCCTCTTAATTTAGAAAGTGTACCTTTTTTTCCATGCTTTCCTATCACTTCATGGCATTTTTCTTTGAAACAAGAAATGTAGAGGGGGGTTTGTGTGTTTTTTCTTCATATCCGCAGGACTAAGTAAAAATTAAGAATCATAGAAATATCAGAATAAATTAAGAGAAAAACTGAAGAATAATAGGTGTGTATTAGAGGTCAGCACAATGAGGCTTGAAACACAGCATGGCAGCAGGAGAAACAATTGGCAAATATTTTTTTTTTCTGTCGTATCAAATTAAATGGAGAAAAATAGAATTTTCTGAGCCATAACTTTAATCAATTATATTAGATTTAGCCAGTGCTTGCATCCATTTTCTTATACTGATAATTCAAGAATGTTTTTATAATCTAAACATCCCTTCGGCAATTGAAATTGCAGGGATAACATCTCTTTTGTTGACATAAACCATGGGAACTTCAGTTGCGTGATCTCATTATCTGATTACAGCTGTGACTTTGAAGTAATCTCTCAGAATGAGCACCTTTTATTTGCTAATAGACTTTATTTTTTTAGAACAGTTAAAGGTTCACAGCAAAATGGAGAGGAAAGTACAGAGATTTCCCATATATCTCCTGCCCCTTCACTTGCAGACTTCACCATTGTCAACATCCCCCCCCCAGAGGGTACATTTCTTAGAGTTGATAAACCTGCACTGACACATCATTATCACCCAAGTCCATTGTTTACATTAGGATTCACTCTTGGTGTTGCATATTTGATGGGTTTCTATGTATAATGACATGTATCTACCATTACGGTATCATATAGAATAGCTGCACTGTCCTAAAAATTCTCTGTGATCTGTCTATTCATTTCTCCCTTCCCTATAATCTCTGGCAACCACTGATCATTTTACTGTCTCCACAGTTTTGCCTTTTCCAGAATGTCATAGTTGGAATTGTACAGTAGGTAGCCTTTTCAGACTGGCTTCTTTCACACCGTAATATGGAGTAAGTTTTCTCCATGTCTTTTTATAGTTTGATAGCAGAATGTGCACTTTGGGAGTTGTTGCTTACGGGCCAAGCCCAGGATTATAGAAGACGATTAGCAATGATATTCATTAACCCTGCTATTCTGCTGTTGTTGGCTTTCTCCTGCTTTAACATTAGTGCTTCATTTAGCTTCTCATTGGACAGGAAACTACAGTGAGATTGATTTTAGGTGTACACACAAACAGCATTCAGCCAATGTTGCTTTCCTAGGTGGTCAGGGGTAGAACGGCAGTGGACTGCACTGCACACTCTTCTCCAAGGATTGCTGACATTATGTGGAGTTCAATCCTATAAAGTCAGCTTAAGAGGAATTCCAGAAAAATTTTGTGAAAATCACTGTTTCACCCACATCTTTAACTTTTGAAGCAATTATCCCAGGATTCATGGATTTTCACTTTGATTTTTAAACACTGGTCCATGAAACATCATCGACATCATCCACAAAGCTATTTCTAGCATTGGCACTACGCAGGGAAGGTGACCTAAAGTGCTCTCTGTTCCACAGCAAAGGAGAAGGCTAGAAGAACAAGCAGAACAGAACTGTACTGTATCAGCAGGCTGGTACCCAGAAATTTCCCCAAAGACACCAGTGCAAGGATATGACTAAGGGAGAAATGAACCACAGTTTTGCAGCACACGGGATGGCTTGTGACCTAAAGTATCCCCAAAAACTCAGTGGGCAAACAGACTAGTGGCCAGATAGGCACTCACAGAATCAGTAAACTTCAGGGACAGAAGCCAAAAGTGACAGAAGTTTGCCAGTGATGGGGAAGACTGATGGCTGGAAGGACAACTGGAGACACAGTACATGGGCAGGCTGATGGCCAGAAGGTTCTCCAGGGAGGCAGGGCAAAGATAAGACTGGCTAAAAGGAGTCACAGCTCCTCAGCATGTCTGCAGGCTTGTGCCCCAAGAAATTGCCAAGGGAAGGCAGGCTAGTGACTAGATGGGTCCCCGAGCAGCAGTAGGCTGCAGGTGAGGTGGCCAAAAGTTCACCATTTTTCCAGCAAGTGGGAAGGTCAGTGAGCTTAAGAACAAAAGGAACACAGGCATGCAGGCAGGCTGATACCTACAAAGTTCTCTGGAGGCACTAATTGGAGTGTAATTGGCTCAAGTCTGTGTGCTTGCCACTCAGAGGCTGAAAACACAAGCAGCAAGGTGTGGTAAAGGAAAGTTACTCTATTCAAATGCTAGCAATTGGGGAATGGCCAAGTTCAAACCTTTAAAAGATCATTCTAACTTTCTTGGCTGGGTGAAGGGGTTTAAGAAGGAAAATGTGGTATAGGAAACATGCAGGAGTGGTGCCAATGGCTATCTTGAGTCATCACCCACCCATCTGGAGGTCCGGTTTGGTAGTGGTAGACTAACTATTCATAACTCTCCCTAAGAGGGAAGATTGCACACCTGGGTCTCTATGCCTGGTTTGTTTCAAAATTACCCCTGAAATTTCTTTTTTCTTTTCTTTTTCCTTTTTTTTTTTTTTTTTTTTTTTTTTTTTTTTTTTTTTTTTTTTTTTTTTTTTTTTTTGAGACAGGGCTCGCTCTGTTGCCTAGGCTGGAGTGCAATGGCACGATCTCAGCTCTCTGCAACCTCCACCTCCTGGGTTCAAGCAGTTCTCCTACCTCAACCTCCTGAGTAGCTGAGATTACAGGCATGCACCATCGTGCCCAGCTAATTTTTGTATTTTCAGTAGAGATGGGCCACGTTTGCCAGACTGGTCTCCAACTCCTGGCCTCGGGTGATCTACTAGTCTTGGCCTCCCAAAGTGCTGTGAATACAGGCATGAGACACCCCACCTGCCAGCCCCAGAAACTTCTAAGCAAGTACATAATTAGAAAAATGAGCACTGTGCATGGAGGTGCCTGGTGGGAAAGGGAGAGAAACAAAGAGTTTTAAAGTACAAGGCTATGTTATGCAATTAGGAAAGAAAGGAAAGAAAAAGGTTTCAAAATGCATTTTAAGGCTCAGATACTTGGTTACAGGAGGATACAATGGTGGCTGAAAGAAATTAAGATTTTTCATCACATGGTCAAGTTTGTGGCCCAAAGGACCACAGCAACCTCTCCAAGTGGAAAGGCTCTAGACCAGATAGGCACCCCACACAACCCTTCTCCCCTCCAAATCAGTACACTGCAGTGAAGGTGATTGAAAGTGCTTTTCCCCAACAAGCGACAAGGCTCATGCTGTGAAGCTGACCAGAACCTTAGCACCAGGGAAGGCTTATGCTGGGAAAATTACCCAGAGCACCTTCAGTAAGGTACTATGGTGGCCAAGAAGAGCCACATTGCCCAAGAACACCAGCATGGTTGTGGCCTAAAGTATCTCCCACAACCTAAGTATACTGGTAGGCTGGTGACTGGATGGCCCATGTGGCTTCAGATCACTGGAAGAAAGGTGTCTGAAAATTTTTTCATTTTGCCAGTATAGGGGAAGCTGATGGTCTGAAGGACCAGCAGAAACTTGGCACATATGCATTTTGGTACCTGGACGGTATCACCAGGGCACCACCTTGAGTAAACTGTGGTGAGCAAAAGGACTCATAATTTCCCAACACACAGGCAAGCTTGTTGAACAAAGAGTCAAAGGAAAGTCACTGAGAAGGCAGGCTAGAGACTAGATGACATCCCGAAGCGGGAGCACTATGCAGGGAAAGTGGTCTAAAGTGTTCTCCATCTAGCCTCAAAGGGGAAGGCTGATGGCCAGAAGAACAACCTGAGCCATAGCACGTGTTCAGGCTGCTGTCAGGAAGATTCTCCAGGTGACCAGGGTAAGAACAGGATGGTGGGCAAAAGGAGCCATAATTTTCCCAAGTCAGGCTTTTGGCCCAAAAGATACCCACAAGCATGTGAGGAAGGTAGACTGATAACCAGATGGGCACACAGGCCATCAGCTTGTGCAAGGATGGTAGTCTAAAGTGATCTCGGTTCCCCAGTAATGAGGAAGGCTGATGTCCTGAAGGACAACTAGAACTATATCACAAGCACAGACTGGTGCCCGGTTGGTAGCCCCAGGGCCCGATGGGAGAGGAAATGATGTAACCAAGGGGAACCAGAGTTGCCCAGCACATAAGCAGGCTTATAGCTAAAATGATCCCAGAAATTCCAGGATATGGGCAGGCTAATGACCAAAAGAGACCCCAAAGAATCAGCACGTGTAGGAAAGGTAGCTGAAAGTTTACGTTTTTCCCCAGCAAGGAGAAAGATGGTGACCACAAGGAATACCAGAACACTAACACTAGAGCAAAATGGTACTCGGAAGGCTGTCGGGGAACACCAGGGCAAGGATACTACGGCAGCCAACAAAAACCACCACAATTCCCCAGCAAGAGCACAAATTTATGGTGGAAAGGATCACTGCAGCTTCAGTGGGTGAGTAGGCTAATGAGCCAGTTAGCCTCTGAGACAATCAGAGCACTGCAGGAAAAGTGACTGGAAGTGCCTTCAGCCTTTCTCCTTGGTTCTTTAGCAAGGGGAAAGGCTGATGGCCTCAAGTATACTGGAACCCTAGTGCTAGGGCAGGCTGGAGACAGGAAACTTAAACAAGGCACTGTTGTCAACTTACTACTTAAGCTGAAAAGAAGCCTATTTCCCCAGAACACCAGCAGGCTTGTGGTCCAAGTACTCTCACAACTCATGTTTGGGTAGGGTGGTGACCGGTGGACCTCATAGCACCAGCATGCTGGACAGGTAGCTGAAAAAATTTGCTCTCTCCCCACCTCAAGGGAAGCTTATGGCCTGAAGGACCATCGAAACCAGAAGGTACCTCCAGGGTACTACCTTGAGGAAACTATGATAAGAGAAAACAGTCATAGTTTCCCAGCACAGAGGCAGGCTTATGGAACAAACAGTGACAGGAATCCTGGCAGGCAGGCTAGTGACCAGATGGGCGCCCCAGGCAGCAGCACTATGCAGGAAAGTGGCCTAAAATGCTCTCCTGTTCAGCAGCAAAGCCTGATGACCAGAAGAACACCCAGAACCCTAGCACTTGTTCAGGCTGCTGCCTTGAAGTTTCTCCAGGTGGCTGGGGGAAGGATAAGGTGGTAGATAAAAGAAGCCACAATTCCCCAGCATGCAGACCAGCTTGTGGCCACAAAGAAACCCAAAACCACATGGGGAGAGCAGGTTGGGGAGTGGATGGATGCCAGTGTTAATGGCACCACAGAGAGGAGGTGGCTGAAACTTCAGTTGGTTCCTCAGTAAGCGGAAAGTTTAGTAGCCTTAAGACCAGAACCCTACTCCTAGCACAGTTTGGTGCTGGGAATGCCCCCAAATCATATATAAATGACAGGCTGAGAGGAAACACAGTTCACCAGAGCACTGACTAATTTGTGTCTGTAAGGGTCCTCCCAACTCCAGCAGATGGGTACTCTAGTGATACACTGGGCCCTAAGTGCTTCAGCCCAGTGAAGGAAAGGGAGCAAAATGGTTTCAGTTCCACAGTAAGTTGGAAGGTTAGTGGGCAGGAGGAACCTGGAACCCAAGTGCCAGGGAAGTCTACTGGCCAGGAGAAACTTCAGGGTACATGTACTAGGCACTGATGGTGGCTGAAGGGGACAGGGATTCCCCACACTAAAATTAGTCTGGTGCACATAAAGACTCCCATTTCCTGTGTGCCCGTGAATATAGAGTCCTGCATATGGCCCTGGTAGCACATGGGCGGGATGGTGGCCAGAAAGCCCTTGAGACCTTAAAAGGGCACCTGGTGTGTGAGCAGAAGATTTCACTGGTCTGCACCACGAGGGTCATATGGTAGCCAAAATGACTTTTGTTTCCCAGCTTAGAGGCTGCTAATGGTCTGAAGGAGTCCATAACCTACTGTGCAGACAAACAAGTTACTCAAAAGGCCTCTGGGTACCCCTTCATTGAAGAGAAGGTGGCCAAAAATGCCCTCGTTTCCCCAACAAGCAGGATGGCATGTGGTCAGAAGGAATACCAAGACCCTAGCACATGGGCAGGTCAATTCCTGGAATATTCACAGGAGCACCCAATATGAGGCTATGTGATGGGCACAAGGAGTCACAGTTCTCTAGCACTTGGGCAGGCTTGTGGCCCAAAGGGTCCCCAGAATCCCAGCAGGCAGGCAGGAAGGGACTCCAGGACCCCAGTGCATAGGAGGAAAGGTGATCTAAAGACCTGTCCGTTCCTCAGCAAGTGGGAAGGCTGGAACCCTGGGGTGCACACAGTGATACCTGGAAGGACCTTCAGTGCACCATAGGCAGGCACTGATGATGGCTGAAAGGAGCCAAAATTTCCCAGCTTGTGGCCCGGAAGGTTCCCGATTTCTCATTCTGCCATTGAGCCAGTGGTCAGAGAACTGACTGATGGCCAGAAGGTCCACTTTTACCTTAGCAGGAGGGCAGACTAGTAGCTCAAAGGGCCCTCAGCACTCTGTGCTTGGTCTAGCAGGTGACTGAAAGGGCCCCTGGGTCTCTATCACAAATACCTAAGGTGGCCAAAAGGTCATAGGTCCTTAACATGATAGAATCCAAAAGGGATTGGTGTCCCTGAGCAGAGTCTGGCTGGTGGCCAAAGAGGCCCTTGGTTTCCCAAAAGGCAGTTTGTTGTTTATTTGTTTCGTTTTGTTTTATTTTGTTGAGACGAAGTTTCATTCTGGTTGCCCAGGCTGGAGTGCAATGGCACGATCTGGGCTCACCACAATCTCCACCTCCCAGGTTCAAGCGATTCTCCTGCCTTAGCCTCCAGAGTAACTGGGATTACAGGTGCCCACCACCACGCCCAGCTAACTTTTTGTATTTTTAGTAGAGACAGGGTTTCAACATGTTGCCCAGGCTGGTCTTGAACTCCTGACCTCAGGTGATCTGCCCGCCTTGGCCTCCCAAAGTGCTGGGATTACAGGCGTGAGCCACTGTGCCTGGCCCAAAAGGCAGTTTTTTTAGAGTTCCTTACTCCAACATTTTCACTGATGTCACCCATGTCAATATTTTTAAGGAAGCCTGCCAGAGAATTCTGACATGCAACCTGGGTTTGAGAACTGGATTAAAAGGAATCAAAAGGTGTGGCAAAAAATTTATTCCAGTTTCTGCTACTCTCCCACATAAATTAAGCAGACAACTCCAGGATCTCAAAAAAGGAAAGTAGGTTACCTATTCAAGTAGAGGTATCAAAGAAAGAAGTAGTGCATCCACTATGCAATTCCCCCAAGAGGTCATCTCTTGAGCATTCTTTTGGGGGCTATTGTAGGTGGTGATGATTCTTCTTAGACTGGAGCGCTCATTGCAGATTCATGGAAGAAGCCAAAGTGATGACTCAGATTTCTACTGCACTGGTCCATTTTCTTCAAGTTTCTTCCATCAAAAATGGAGACATCCTTCTCATTGAATTGTTTTACTCTGAATGCATTCAAAAGGAGTGGAGCAGGGTTTCTCAGTCTGGACACTACTGAAATGTTGGGTCAGATCATTATTTGTTGGGGGTGGGGATTGGGGGTATCCTGTGCATTGTAGGATGTTTAACAGCTTCCTGATTTCTATACATTCAGTGCCTGTAGCACTTTCCCCCAATGTGACAACCAAACACACGTCCAGATGTTGTTGCCAAATATCCCCTGGGATCCAAAATCACCCCCTCCTGAGAACTACTGTAATGAAAATATAGTTCTTCAGTTTAAATGCTTGTCATTTTTTTCCCTGAGGCAAAGCTTAGTAATATTAAGAATTAAAATAATCTTGAAATCAGTGATTGTGGACCAATAGGACCTTTGCTTTTTTATAGTGCAGATTATTTAGACTTGAACACGTGCTCTCCTTTCCTCATCCATGAGCTCCATATGGGCAAGGATTATGTTGTGTTCACTACTGTATCTCCTGTCCTGGAAGATACCTGGCACATCACAGTTATCAATATGCATTTATTGAATAAACGGGAGCCAAGTCTCAAGGGAAGATCTTTATAATTATACATGTTGTATTCTTCGTTTGCTTAGAACTATTGCCTTAAAAATAGCTACCTATTATCCACATATACAATAGATTCAATAGGCTATGTTCAATTCTACAAACAGTTACTTAGCTAACTGAGTGTTTCCTTCCCTCTAGGTGCCTGTATTATAAAACTTGATATAAAGTACAGTTTTTGAAAAGCCATAAACTAGTGATAACAAATGCTCTAGAGAAGTGTTTCTCATACTTTAATGTACAGATGAATCACCTGGAGAACTTGTTACAAATTCTGATTTAGCAAGTGAAGTAGGGCCTAAGATTCAACATATCTAATAACCTCCCAGGGAATGTCAATGCTGATTGACCATTTTTGAAAAGCAGAAATCTAAAGCAACAGATCCGCTAGGCCCATGCAGCGAATTACATTTAAATTTAATTAAATTTAAATAAAATTTAAAATTCAGTTCCTGAGTCCCACTAGCCACATTTCAAGTGGGTGCATGTGGCTAGTAGCTACCAGGCTAGAAAACAAAGATATAGAATATTTCCATTTTTCATAGATAGTTCTGTAAGAAATAAATGCCCATATACTGAGTGATTCAAGGAAGTCTTTGTGGATTTTGGCTGCACCTGGAAATATGAGTAGCATTGTGATAGAATAAACATTCATTTTGAAAATACTAGAAGGCAATTTTGTGTACTAGGAATAAATGAGGCTGTAGATTGAAAGAGGCTGGGTATTAAAACTTGCTTCTTACATTGTTAAGCTTTGTAACTCTGAGGGACTTACTTAAACTTTCCCAGCCTTGGTTTATTCAGTGTAAAAATGTTACTGTGTGGGCTTGGCAGCCCTCATTTTCCTTCTCACAGCTGGGATTGCTTGATCCCTACTCGTAGTCTCATTCCTGTCCTTCTGGTCCTTCATTACTAAGCCCAGAGTTATGAGTCACTGAAGCAATTCTGGCCCCACATATTCTTTATTTGCAATTATTTATGAAACTTCCAACATAGAATGGTAAAATCCTGGAGTTGAGATGGAGAACCCTGAATTCCAAGGCTGAAAAGTTAGTCTCCATTCGATAGGCAGTCAGAAGATGATGCTTTTGAGCATATTAATGTAAAGAGTGAGGTGTGCTTTGGGAAGATTAGGAAAAGCATTTAGTATATTAGTTGTGAGTAATATAACTCAATAAGAGGTTAGAGACGAGAACACAGAGGTTGGTGGATCCACCTCAGCAACAAGCCTTGCTTGCCTTTTTAAATTTTTATTCTTATTTTTTTTAGTTTTTTTACTTTTTAATTTTTTTTAATAATATATATATTTTATTGCATTTTAGGTTTTGGGGTACATGTGAAGAACATGCAAGATTGTTGCATAGGTACATACATAGCAGTGTGGTTTGCTGCCTTCCTCCCCATCACCTATATCTGGCATTTCTCCCCATGTTATCCCTCCCCAACTTCCCACCCCCCTCTGTCTCTCCCCTAGTTCCCCCCAACAGACCCCAGTGTGTGATGCTCCCCTCTGTGTGTCCATGTGTTCTCATTGTTCAACACCCGCCTGTGAGTGAGAACATGCGGTGTTTGATTTTTCTGTTCTTGTGTCAGTTTGCTGAGAATAATGGTTTCCAGGTTCATCCATGTCCCTACAAAGGACACGAACTCATCCTTTTTTATGGCTGCATAGTGTTCCATGGGGTATATGTGCCACATTTTCCCTGTCCAGTCTATCGTCGATGGGCATTTGGGTTGGTTCCAGGTCTTTGCTATTGTAAACAGTGCTACAATGAACATTCATGTGCATGTGTCCTTATAATAGAATGATTGATAATCCTTTGGATATATAGCCAGTAATGGGATTGCTGGGTCAAATGGAATTTCTATTTCTAGGTCCTTGAGGAATTGCCACACTGTCTTCCACAATGGTTAAACTAATTTACACTCCCACCAAGAGTGTAAAAGTGTTCCCATTTCTCCACATCTTGCTTGCCTTTTAAGAAGTTTGTACTTTATCCCATGGGCCATAGGAAAGAGCTAAGGAACTCAAATTAGGAACATACTTATAGCCAGGCCATCTGAAGTGGGAGGAGATATTTGAAAGGAATAAGGTTGGAGGCAGGAGGGCTACTCAGACACTATTGCAATAGTGAAAGAAAATGAAGATGAAGACCTAAATGGGAACAGTAGGTAGTGGGCAATGATGGAGTTGAAGGAAGAGGCTGAAGAAAATTTTATGAGGCAAAACCAGCAGGATGTGGTGATTAAACAATGTGGGGAAATAAATGGAGGTAATGATCTAAATCTGATGCTTCTATCTTGAGTGTCTACCAACTGCCAAAGTAAACACAGTGGAAGAAAGAGGTTTATGTATAAGACAATGAGTTCACCTTTGAAAATCTTGAGTTTAAAGTATGTGAGGGATATTGAAATAGGTGTAAGGATTCAGTGAATGGGTGGAATCTGGGAGAAAGGTGAAGATGACTGTCTGAGATAAACAAATCCCCTGTGTGCAGAAATAGTTAAAGCCATGGGAACAGATTAAAGCATTCAGAGAAACCCATGGAGAGGAAAATTGTAAGGACAGATGCTTGAGAAGAAATGACATTTAAGACCTGGTCAGAAGAGAAGCCTGTAACTGAAATGTAAAAGGAATCATCACAGAGATGAAGAGAATCAAGTTTTTAAAGTATAGAATGATAAACAGCATTAATACCAAAGAAAAATCTAGCATGCTAAGGTTTCAAATATGTCCACTGTATGGGTTCCTGGTGTCTTTAGGAAGAATATATCAGTGGAGTGATGACAGTGGATTTCTTAATCTCTCTAGCTGCAGAGGACTGAGATCAAGTGAGGAATCAAGCAAAGGAGTCAGAAATGGCAGAGGGAGAGTTATCAGGGAGATAGAATAACAGGTAGTACTAGGTGACTGCATATGTTGAGGAGTAATTTTATTTTTC
Source organism: Alouatta palliata (assembly GCA_004027835.1). NCBI lineage: Eukaryota > Metazoa > Chordata > Mammalia > Primates > Atelidae > Alouatta > Alouatta palliata. The sequence goes on from PVKV010032173.1 coordinate 14,847, forward strand.
AGAACACAGGCATTTAATAGAAATAGATATAGCACAAGGTAGGCCTGGATGTGAGGGAAAGAACATGAGTTTGGTTTTGTACATTGGAATTTTAATGTTTCAGAAGGACATCAGCAAAGGGATGCCTAATGAGCAATTGGACATGCAGAATTAGAACTCGCTGAAGAGAGTCTGCCTGAAGTTATTAATTAGGAAATGCTTGACATAGAAGTAATAATGAAGCTCTAGGACAAATGGCATTGACACGTGTATGAATATATTGTGAAAGAATTCTGAGGAAGAAATTTGAGTAATGATCCCTGAATCAGTCAAGATAGACCAGGTTGCTTTAACCAAAAAGCTATGAAGTTTCAATGATTTAATATAACAAAATTTATTTCTCACTTGTGCAATGTTCCATGCAGGCTTAACAATTCTCCAGCATAGCTTTCCTTCATAGAGACCTCAGAAAACCAGGATATGCTTCCATCTTATGGCTGTAACATCTCAACATCTCACCAAGAAAGGAGAAGGGAGAGTTATTATAGGGTCTCGCAGTGACTTTTAGCTTCTTCAGCATATAAGTGATGACCATCAGTTCCCCTCACAATCTTTTGGGTAGAAATCATTGTATGGCCTTGCCTAACTAAACTTTCTGCCTGCTGGTTGGATGTGGCTAAAGCTAAGCATTGCCAAGAAGTTCACAAATATAATCTTTCAGAAACCTGGGATGAAGTTGAAATCTGGACATGAGAGAGAAGTGGTAATGTCTACCACCTCCATGTAATAAGTTAAAATAAGATCAAGGAAAATGGGAGAGGGTAGTGTAGTGGCAGAGGAGCATAGGCTTAAGAGTGCCAAGAAAGAAGGAATCTCAAAGAAAGAGACTATTGGCAAAATGCCACAAGGACTTCAGAGGAAGGCGTACAACTTTTGATCAATGAATTTGGCACCTGTGAGGTCACTGATGAACTTTGAGATAGTAGTTTCTGTATAGTAATGAACCCATGGATGACAATCCTCAAGCCTAAAACTTTTCTCCTTCACTTGATTTGGCCAAGATGAATATTCCCATTCCTGTGCTTTTCCCCTCATGGAATGTTATTATAGCCTACACAGTAAGAAGGAAATAAAAGAGAATTCAAGGATAAGATTGGTGGTGGATGGTGCTCAAGACTCAAGAATCAAGAAGACATGAAGAAGGGGTTACTGAGAGTGTTTTGGCTAAAACCATAGGACATACATGATTTCCGGTTTCAGTCAGCACTGTTGGGTGATATTTCTCTAGAAATACTCAGTTGCCTGTTAGTAGGAACTAGGAAAGTATACTGCCTATCAGAGGCTATTCCAATCATTCAGATTGCATTCATTTTCTATTGCTGTGTAACAAAAATATTTCACCTTAAGACAACATAAACTTAATGTATCAATGTTTTTGTGGATCAGGATTCCAGGCATGGCTTAACTGAGATTGCTACTTCAGTGCCTCACTGGGTTTCAATCAAGATGTCTGTCAGGCTCAAATTCTCACTTGAAGCCTCAACTAGGGAAAGGTCTGCTCCTAAGGTCACTCACGATGTTGGCAGAATTCAATTCCTCATAGCTGTAGGATGGACGCTGTCTGCTCCTACAGACTGTTTGCAATTACTTGCCCTGAAGGCCTGTACATAGTTCACATAGCACTTTACAACATGGCTGCTTATTTCTTCAAAGCGAGGGAGAGAGAGCGTGAAAGAGAGAAGGGGGAGGAGAAGGAGAGAGAGAGAGAGACTAGCAAGACAGAGTGTTATATAAAATAGCTGTATTAGTCCATTCTTGCATTACTGTAAAGAAATACCTGAAACTAGGTAATTGATACAGAAAAGAGTTTTAATTGGCTCACCATTCCATAGGCTGAACAGGAAGCATGGCTCAGAGGCCTCAAGAAACTTACAATCATGGTGAAAGGCAAAGGGGAAACAGGCACATCTTCACATGGTCAGAGCAGGAAGATGGGGGCGGGGGAATGGTCCTACACACTTTTAAGCAACCAGATCTCATGATAATTCACTCACTATCAAGAGAACAGTACCAAAAGGGAAATCCGCCCCCATGATCCAATAACTTCTCACCAGGCCCCACCTCCAACATTAGGGATTAAAATTGGACATGAGATTTGGGAAGAGACACAGACCCAAACCATCTTAATTACATAATTATCAGATTCACATTCCCATCAGCTTTGACATACTTTGTTAGTTAGAAGCAAATCACAGGTTCTGCCAGCACTCAAAATAAAGGGATAATACAAGGACACGAATACTAGAAGGCAGGGATCATTGGGGGTTACATTAGGGTCTGTCTACCACAGGAATTAACAATGGCATTAAATCAAAGGAGCAAAGGATTTAGTGCAATATGGAGTTTGTCAATCATAGTGCCGGTAGGAAACAGATGGGACCCTGAAACCTTGTAATTTAGATTTTAATAAACTATTTACAAGGCTGTAAGCAGAGTTTAGGGAAATCATGAAAGACAGCACAGTATAACAGGGCTCGTCGTACTGGGGAGCAGCTACTGCATCTCTTAAGAAATAACCAGACACGGGGAGAGCGTGGTTACTGGAATCCACAGAGGATACTTGTGGGGTACCTGTTAGGAAATGTGATCAAAGAACATAGCTAACTGTGGTGACCTGACAAAAATGGAAGTGAGAGAATAAATACCTCATTCTCACTCCTCCTTCCTTCTAGCTTCTTGCCAACGCTTCTCATTGACCATACCCAACCAAAAGGCAGAAAATTCAGATCAGCTTTCAATGGCAACAGAGCAGGGTGGAAAAGGGTGAGAAATGGATTTATGGAGATATTTGAAAGATATTCAGCACACTAAGTAGTCACTGAAATTTCTGATAGAATGATGAATGAAATCAGCATGGAGGAGAGCAGGCTGGGGAAAGATAGAATAGGAGTCAGGAGAAGAATAAAGGAACAGGTTCAGAAGAAGTGAAAATGGATCAAGAAAGTCTCTAGTAAGAGGTGATTTCAGGGTTAGAGATTTTAAAATTAGATTGCTTTTCAATCATGACAAGAGTCCTGTGCCTGTCCAGGAATTAGAGAGGAGTGAAATCAATTTAAATATAAGCCTAGACACCCCATTATTTGAGAAGGTAGGTGAAATGTGCTTTTTTTTTAATTGTCAGGGAAGGACTCTTTCCATGGAAATTTCTTATGTTAGGCTTAAGGTACCTGAATTTCAAGCACTGTTATTTGAAGCACTGGGTTTTTCTGAGATAAGATGTGAACCTGTCGTTTATGCTACATCTGTGCTTCTCATCTGTTATGATGATGAAAATCTTTCCCAGAATTGGTTTTCTTAGTCACAGAAGGCTGAATGCCTTCACATTTGGGGAGGAGGCATACTCATTTAATGGGTGCTACTGGAATATATATCATCAATAAGTTGACTTGCAAATATATGTACATGGATATGTGCCACTGGGAGTAATGATGGCAGATATTTAATTACTGTTGGCCACTCTCCTGCTTCCTGAGCTGTTTGGTTCCCTCCAATATCACCCTCATATTTGTCCCCCTCCCTATAATTGAGTAATCCCTCATGTTAATAACAGCCTGAAAGAAGTACCACTGAGAAGAAAATACGAAACTATGAAGAGCCTGCATTGTACTTGTAAGCAAATAAAAATGACTCGGGGATCTGTTTCTAGTGGAATTATATACCCTACATCTCTTCTACCGTTGACGGGTGTCAAGGCATTTCTTTCTGCCTATCTTAGTCTTCTTTGCAATCTTCCCTTCTCCCTTGTATCTGAGCAGAGTCACATAATGCTGTAATACACTATACCATTTAAACAAATGAGAAGAAATACAGCCGACTTACTGTCAAGATTTGTTTTTGTTGTTGTTAGTAATGTAAATACCAATGACTAGTATTTTTTTTTTTTTTTGAGATGGAGTTTCTTTCTTGTTACCCAGGCTGGAGTGCAATGGTGCAGTCTCGGCTCACTGCAACCTCCGCCTCCTGGGTTCAAGCAATTCTCCTGCCTCAGCCTCCCGAGTGGCTGGGACTCCAGGCATGCGCCACCATGCCCAGCTAATTTTTGTATTTTTAGTAGACACGGGGTTTCACCATGTTGACCAGGATGGTCTCGATCTCTTGACCTCGTGATCCACCCGCCTTGTCCTCCCAAAGTGCTGGGATTATAGGCGTGAGCCACCATGCCCGGCCTGTATTTTTATGATTACTTATGGCCTCAGCTTTAAAATATACTACTACAGCATTTTTTCTATCTCAAATCCTAATATTTCAGCCATATTCCAATTTTATATCCAAGACTGTTATTTGGAATTAAGCAGAGAAATGGAGGTGTTAAGAGTTTGAACACCAAAATATTAATTTCCAACCACTGGTTTATATGAGTTTTTAAATGGCTAAGGAAATTTTCAACACTTTATCTTTCAACTTTTATACTTTCAAAGTTGATTTCCAGCTTCTCTCCAACCCTTGACTATCACTTTCTCTGAATTATTAATGCCAGACATACACTTACATGAATATAGTTGTATTTTCTACACAGTGCAGAGAGGCTCCCAAGCTCATTTGTGTTCAGCTGCAAAAGAGAAAAAAATTGAAAAGCTACTTTTCTTCCTGGGTTTCCCACACAAAAGTCACTGCTCTGTGATGATTACCATTTATAAGCTAATTCTGAAGTTGTTAATGGCAAGAATCAGAGCAATTGGCATCTGTTATAAAACACACACTTAAGATAATCTCTCCCACTCATTTGTGAGAGCTGTGTGACATAGCAGTGTGTTCTCTCTAGGGGGTTCCCCGCAAAGTCTTGCTTCAATTGCTTTAACTGGCTTTTGGAGAATTTTTAGAGTGTAGATTAACTCCCAAACACAAAGCAAATCTGTGACACTTGGTTTGTTGTAAAACCATAACCCGTTTTCCACTGATTTCCAGCCTAGCCACAAACATTTTTCAGACTTGCCCTCATTCCTGAGCTCAAAAAAATCTTGAGTGGTAAAGAAACTGAGATTTCTCTGTCTTCAAGAGATTCTGATTCCAAGTGCCCATGGGATGAATGACAAGAAAGGAGTTTGTGTTTTTATTTATTTTTTCTTTTTTTTATATATATTTTTATTGCATTTTAGGTTTGGGGGTACATGTGAAGAACATGCAAGATTGTTACATAGGTACACACATGGCAGTGTGATTTGCTGCCTTCCTCCCCATCACCTGTATCTGTTATTTCTCCCCATGCTATCCCTCCCCAACTCCCCACCCCCTGCTGTCCCTCCCCTTTTTCCCCCC